>VYZQ01015638.1:32965-65194 GCA_013400655.1 Mystacornis crossleyi | reverse complement strand
ATTTGCCAGTGTGGATTATAATAGAGACATTAAAAAGGCATGTATCTGAAATTGCTTTTTAATGTCACTGCTATTTATAGGTGATTTTAGTTTCAAAGTAAATGGAAAGTCATGTAAAAACATAAAGCTCTTGCTGATAAGGCAGTGCCAAGGAAAATTGATCATACATGAAGGTAATTAATTCCAGTAGTGTTACGGATCCCAGAATGAAGCAGATTTCTGTGTGCAATGTGTTGTGGCTGTGCAGTCAAACTCGGGGTTCTATTAAACACTGCAACCTCACAAGCAGTGAAAAACCATAAAGGTTCTAGTTTTGTATGAGCCTTACTAACAAGAGTCATAGCAGTTCCAGGTATGACAGACATTGCCTGATCCGTGAATAATAGGGGAAAAAAAAAGGTAATTCAGTTCTGTGTGGAAATACAACCCTACATTTATGCAGCAATCCTGGTTTTCACTTGTGCATGACAGTTCCCACAGCAGAGCAAGCCCAGCTAGCCCAGAAGCCTCCTGAAGGGTTTTACATCACTAAGAAACTTTCAATACATCCCTCAAACCTTTGCTGGGGCAGGGGGGCTCTCCAGAATCGTGGTGAACAGTTTCCCAAAAGATTTGTTTCTTCACACAGTTACACAAAATAAAGCACTAGGCTGCCAGGGCTTCTCAGGTCAGCAGTAGTAACATAAACTTGCTTCATTTAAGTGTGAATAAATCTCTGTGGTGTAAGAGGATGGGGCACCATGTGCATGTGTTTCACATAGAAACAGATAAATGTAAGCATAAAATAAAATTCTACAGGGATTTAGTGTGTCCAACTTGACCAGGTGCCTTAGAGAAGACTGATTTTCAGGGAGTGGTTACTCAAGAGTCTGTAGCTCTCTCTGAATTAGCAATTCATTTCTGAGACTGTTTAATGTATGTGAAAGTGCATATAGTGCTCCGAAGTGCATATATAAATATATTTGTGCGTGCACATATAATTTCAGCATATTTGACTCACATCTGTATAATATGAATAGTTTGCCTATAATCCTGTGGAACTTCATTTTCTGGCAGATGAGTCTCTATTAATTCCTAAAACCCTGAGCAACAATGGAATTACTTTGCAGTGTTAGGGGGGAAAACATTACAATAAAAATGAAACATACTTTTAATTATCTGTAGTCATTTGGATGAAATCTATAATGAGCTTGATAAATGCTGATGCTCTAGGCATCAATTTTTCAAATGACAGTAGAAGCAAAAATATCTGGGAAGGCATTGTTAGCTCAGACTGCACAATATTTTTGAGGTCTCCGTTAGCAGGAATAATTAAAAATGACTTATGTGAGATAAGCGTCATATCTCTGTCAGCAACTAAATGTTAAATGTTATTATAAACTAATTACTTCCTTGCATTGAAAAGAAAATTATAATTTTGTGTCTTAACCACTAAAAGATGGTGTCTGATCCTTCTCCCACCCAAACTCTTTACCAGCACGTCTGCAGTGACTTCACTGCCAAGAGGTGCCCTCAAAGCGGGTGAGGAGCGAGTTTGGCCCAAAAAACCTCACTGCGGGGAGAAGTCAGCATCTGCTGCTGACTTTAATCAGCTCCTAAAGGAGTAAAAGCAGAGGGAGCTGATGCTGTGGGGTTTCTCTCGGTGTTTGTGAGTGCAGGGAGGAGGAGGAGGGATGCTGATGGCTCGGCGCTCTGCGGGTCCTTCCTTCCCACGTCCATCTGCTGCAGCTCTGTGCCCGCAGCCTCAGAGTCGTGGCTCACCCCTGCAAAGCCACAGGCGTTGCTCTGATGCTCTCCTGCAGGCATTTGCTGAATTCACGGGTTTAATTTGCTCATAAAGGAGTCTGACACATGGCAGAGGCCAGGAATTAGATTCAGGGGAAGAGCAGAGCAGAGAGACAGGTGAAAAAAAAACAAAGAAAGAAATTAAAAACTAATTTAGTCTTACTGATTTCACTGGCTGTTCTTCCTCTGCTGCCTGGAAAACATGAGCATGGAGCCTGAGCTGATAACAGGGCTGATGAGCAGTGTTATCTCCTTTAAAGGTCCCACTGATGCCACACCTTGTGGGGTTGGGACAGTGACGGGTGCCAACCTCACGGCGTGGTGTGACACCCACAGGCTGCAGGCCTGTTTAAGAAAAGCACCAACGTGGTCGTGTTGCTTTTTGTGTTTTTGTGTACTAAGGAAAATGTTTCTCCTGTTGAACAGACCAATAATAAACTTCGGCCTGCCAGAGGTGATGAAAGGAGGGCTGGGGGGGAATAATGCGGGGAAAAGGAGAGGCAATGGAGAGATGATGGAGAGAGGTTAAGGCAAAATGGAGGGAATGCAGGAACGTAGTTAATGGGTAGGAAAGAGAAAGGAAGGAGGAATATTTCAACCTCATCGTTTCAGCTGCCTCTACCCTATAACCTTGCTTGTTGCTTGGTACGGTCGTTTTGAATCACCTCATCCCAACTTTAAACCATACTTGAAGCAGAATTAGTTGGAAATGAGCCATTATCTCCTGAAAGTAGAGCCTAATGTTACTGGAAATATCCCTCCAGGCTTTCCCAGGCCACCAAAGTGCCATCTTCCAGCAGCCGAGCAGAGTCTGGGGTGTGTTCCCCTGTCCAGGGGCTGAGGGTGGGAGCAACCCCCTGTCTCTGAGGGGGTGCTCGTTTAAGAAGGGGTTCAGGAACCGTGCAGTGACACCTCTGGGCAAGAAATGGTGCTGCTGGCAAAGCCAGAGAGCAGCTGTGGGGTTTTGGGGTGGGAATAGTGTTAAAAGGAGTTAACAGGAGTCCGTGAGCCCTCACAGCTCTGCTTGCTCAGGTAACAACAACCCTCACACGCTAGAAAAGCCCGTGAGCATTCCCAGGCAGCCTCCAAACCAAACCCCCCAGGTTCCTGACACAGTGGGAATCTTCCTGGCTGTTTTCCTGTCCCACTAAACTTGTGCTGGGCACTGAAATCAAAGCCTTCTCCACGGGAGCAGCCTCCAGAGCACAGCACGCTGTGACTGTGCCGTGAGCTGGAGCACAGAGCTGCAGGCTGGTTGTGCTACCAAATTAATTGGTCTTCATGGAAGTCACTGCTTTAATTGGGAAGGAAGAGTGGCAGGTGACACTGAGAACACCCTTGTGAGCTCATGTTTAGTCTCAGTCTCCACCCTGCAGTGATGCCTGGCTCATAAAGGATTCAGAGGCAGAGCAGGAGCAGTATTTTGGGGAGATGTAGAATGTTTCTCCTCTTCATGAGTTATACTCTTAGTGCTGGCCACTGTTGGAGACAGAATATAGGACTAGGTGGACCTTTGGTCTGACAACCTGCAGCTCATTTTAGGGCTTTTGTACCCACTGAGTTTTAAAGCAGATTTATAGGCTTGGGATTTAAACACAGATTTAAACACAGAGACCTCCTTATGATCTCTGCCCTCTTCTCACAGCATTTTAAAAGGTTAGTGAGAGGGACAGTGAGGGCACAGGGCAGAATGAAGGTATATCTCTAAAAGCCCATGATTCTGCAAGTGAGATATGAGCACAGCCTGCTTAGAGCAAATGGTTTGTGCTGGTGGCAAGGAGGAAGCTGTGGGCTTAGTAAAAACAAAAATACAATTTCACGTTTCAACAAATTGGCAGAAAGGGCAATCAAACCGCTTTAAAATTAAAAATGCAAATGCAAGCCTACAGGCACACTCTCCAAAGCAAGAGTAAGGTACAGAGAGGATGCAATTGTTGGTTGGAGTCTAAGGATAAACTTAGGCTCAGTGACTTTTCATGGCTGTAAAAGCTTGGCATCCTAAAAGTGTTGCAGATGCTTGCAATAACCTTTTGTAATCCCACAGCACTATTTGCATTTCGTTAGTTCTATTTTAATAAGTTCTGATTTTTCATTGGAGTTACTTAAATTTCTGTGTTTATAAATTTTCCGTGTTGAGAGTCGTTTTCTTGGATCTTTTGAGCAGAATTCCGTAGTAGTCTGCAAATGTTCAGATGCAAGTACAGTCAGACAATTTGCCCAGTGACATCTGTTCAGCAGCATAATTTTGCTCAGCTACGAGTGACATATTTAATTAACTGAGACATTTCAAATAGAATTTGACAGCTTTCCAGCCCAGTATCTCCAAACTTACTACTGAGTGAAAATATGCCATCCTAGGAGCATTACAGGGTCTAGGAAGAATTAGTTTTGTGAAAGGCAGTGCTGGGATGTTGGAAAATAATGCATTAAAATATCATGTCTGCCACTTGTTATATATGTGCCTCTCAGCTTCTGAAACATCTCAGTGATTCTGGGGAGTCTCGAGCCTTGATTTTGTTCGGGGTTTCCTGCATCTGCAATTCCAACGCCGTGTCGGGCAGCCAAGATCAGAGTGTTGTAAAAAGCTCTTAGGTTATCTTGTACAAGTTTTAGTGGAAGCAGAATAACAGGAAGTGGGATTTTCCCTGGAAACCACAGCACTGCCATCTGAGGAACAGATCCGTGGAAGGGCAGCCAGGAGTCCAGAGCCGTGTCAGTCTTTGGTCCAGCCGGAGCCAGCTCCGAATTCTCGCTTGCACGGATGGGTCTGGGCTCAGCCTGCAGGGCAGCAGAGCACATTCCTTCTGATCTCTGCCACAGACACTTGAGAGGTGCAGAAGTTCAGTGGTTATTTCCAGCAGAATGCTTTCACTTCTGGCACGTTGGTTCGGGGTTCCGCTGAAGCCGCTCCCGTTACCCGAAGTTGAAACCAATTATTGGAGCTCGAGCAGCAGAGTCTCTCCAAAGCAGGCAGCCCACAGGGTTTGCCTGAATGTACAGAACTGTGTCTTCCCATCGAAAACCCATTAGCCAAGAAGTTTACCAGCACCTCTCCACTGCTGACAACAATCTGGGGCCGATGTTATTTGGGAGCCTTTCCTGAAACGTTTGCTTTTCATGGCACCCAGCCCAGCTGAACCAGTAACAGGATTTCTGGTAATCCGCCACTCAGGGAAGCTCAGGGAGCTGATCTGAAATATTCCTCACAAGGACAACTCCAAGAGAGGTGCTGTAAATGCTGCTGTATCAGAATTGGGCAGTGAAAACCAAAATCAGGTCTTTGAGGGAATTCAGCTGTGAGTTTGGCTTTCGGGCTGTGTGAGATTGAGCAGTTCCAGTCAAAGCCCGTGGAAGTGCTGCCAGTCCCTCTCCTGCTGGAGAAGATTTTCTGTGTCTCTGAGCTCTCCTGTGGAGACAGAGTGAACCTTGCTGGTCTTCCTGTGATTCCCCCACACGTGCCCTGTGTGTTACTTCTTCCCTCAGCGACCATCTCAGGTGTAGGGTCACCTAAACCCATCCCGTTCGGATACTCTGGAGATCTTGGCCAAGTCTAAGCCATTTGAAGGAAAGAACTTGTTTTTACCCATCTACTTTGTTAGAAAACGTGTTAATTATCTTCTTTATGCTTTCCCCACCCCACTGGTTAGTGTCTTCATTAACGTTTTGGAATTAGAGCGATAAATAAAGGCTACAGTTTTGGCAAGTGAATGGTGTCATAAATGTGACAATGAGTGATGGAAACAGGGTGTGCATGGAGGGCCCAGAACAGCACGGGAGGCTGCCAGCGTGCTGGATTTCATTTCAGTCTCTGCCTATTCAAACTTGGGGAGGTGAAGCTTATGGATTATTTGCCCAGCAGTCAGGACAGAAGAAAGCTCTCAATCACTGGGTGATTGCCAGCCAGGGAGCTGGGCTCCTCCCCAGCTGTGCAGATTTGTTTGCTTAGACAGTTCTTTGGTTTCCTGCATGCTGCCACCACTTGCAGTGATGAGTTATGAACACAGGATGCTCGGAGGCTTTAAAAAGTGGATTTGTCCCTCTTCTCTCCCCGTTCCCAGCACGCCAGAGAGCAGCTGAGGATGGGAGTGCCTGTTCCCACACGCTGTCCAGGGCTAACTCAGAGCATGGCTCTCACCTGCAGCACGTTTATTAGAACTGGCTCTCGGTGTGCCAGGCACTATCTCGCTCATGCAAGGGGCTCTATTTTAACATGGACTCCAGAAGACCCAGGATTGCGTGAATTTCTGCACCAAAAGGACTGGGTGCAAGCACAAAGATATATTTTTCAAAGTGTATGATCTACTCAAATTGTTTGTCTCCTATGTGAAATAGGCTGCAGGCTACTACCATAGAGTTACTATTGAAACTTGGGATGCTTGGTTGATTTCCCAGCTATTATAGTTTTATTTTACTCCCCTCTTTTCCTCTGAATTGTTGTGCTAATTAAGCTCACGAATTTCAATCTCTCAGGTTCTTCAGTTATGACATTGCAGCCCCTCTGTGGCAGCACACTGGAGTGTGGCAGATAGGATATCATGAAGTGGAGACATTCAATGGGAAAATGTCCAAAAGCATTTCAAATCGTTTAAGATAATTAAACAAGGGGAAAGAATGTGGCGTGTTTAAAGAAGATGAGGTGGTTTTGTGAATAGAATGATGTTAGGCACCTGTGCGTGGGAAACTCATTACCCATGCTGAGCTCATTTTTTACATTGTAATGAGAAATAAGAATTGCAAAACACCTCTGTGAACATCACCTTTGTGAGTGCTTGCACGGAGACCACCACGGCAGAGGCAGCAGGTTTAACAGACTTGTTTATTCCTCGGGATGTACCTGGGAAAAAATACAGCAACTGAAGAAATAACAACCAATTTCAGTGTAAAGGTCGAAGTGGTCTGAATGGAGATGCTTAAGAATTAATGGAGTAGGCTGGCGTCAGTAGGCAGAATAAATGACAATTTTTTATAACTGCCTGTTCACCATCCTGTTTCAGTCTCTTCACCTCCCCCAACTGCAGAAAAGGTTTCAAATGCATCGCCAGAGGGGTTTTATTAAGAGTTTGTATAACAGAGTCAGAGTGCTTGGACGGGGGAGAAAACAGGCACTTGATCATTGGGAAGGACAAAAAAGAGTAAAAAGTCTGAGTAAAGGTCAGAGGTGTGTGAGAGCTGCAGGCAGCACTCCTGAGGGGAAGGGAGGAGCTCAGCCACACCTGAGCCAGCCCTGCAGCACCTCTGCCTTGTGCTGGTCAGTGTCCCACAGGGAGCACAGCAGCTGACTGCCAGCCTCCAAAAAGTCCCAGGAATATTTAATGTTCTTCCTAAAACGCCAGTTCTTGAAGGAGTGGCCGCACAGAGCTGTGAATCAAAGCCAAGGGGAAGCAGAAAATCAGCCCTGAGAGCACACAAAGTGTTCTGTTCCTCTCCAGAGGGCACAGCACCTTCTCTCCACCACTGAGAAACCAGGTAACCAAAGGGGAGGCATCGCTGTGGTGTTGAACGCCAGGGTCTGCTCCTGCTGGGAAGGTGCTGAGATTTTTCCTGAGTAGCACTGACCGGAGGAGGGCACAGTTCTTGTCCTTTTTTACAGCCTGATATTCTGCCTGATTGGTGCCTGGATGGCTGAAGGACAATCTGATAATAATCTGCACCTACGTGAATGACAGGTGTACCGAGAAGGAAAGTAATTGTCTCAGCTGGTGGAAGAAGTGGACTAGGAAAAACTAGAAAAGGCTGGATTTTGGGAAATGCATCATGACAGTAACATCTGTTGGAATGCAAAGTCATCTCCCTTGGAAAGTGGTGGGATCAGCATTGTTCCTGATGTTTGCAGCTCGGTGAGGCAGAACCTGGTTTGATCTATAGCACTCTTGGCTTCCAGGAGGCTCCCTGTATGATCCACTCGATTTTTTTTTCCATCTCTGACTCCTGTGCCTGTCTGTCTGACTCTCCCCGGGTGATGAAATATCATTATAACCTTTTGAAGTAATATATCGGCGCCTGGAGAGCAGAGACTGATTTTCTCATTTGCAAGTGAGAGGCAGTGTGTTAAATTACCACTCCTGTCATTAAATGGATTGAGGAAAAAAAATCTGATGTGCTTGAACCAGGACATTTTTCCCCTCCCCAAACAAACCACCTCAGATTTCACCTTGTGGAGGGCCAGGAAGGTGAGGATTAGAAGTTTAAATAACATTCATCATATCCCCTGAGGCTTAGGTTACTTGCTTGACACCTGAAAGTGTTTCAGCAAATCTGACAAGGAGGCTTTCTACTGACTTACAGAGGATGAGGGAGCCTGTGCTCTGTCTGTCATAGATCAGGAGGCATAAAATTTATCCTTCTGTGCATTGGAAGCTTCTACTTGTTCATTTGGCTCTGGGAAATTTGATCCTGAGCAAGCTGGGATAGTGGAAGGTGTCCCTGCCCCTGGCAGGGGGTGGAACTGGATGAGCTGTAAAGTTCCCTTCCATCCCAAACCGTCCTGTGATTCTGTGAAATGTGAAAAAAATCACTGTGCTGATAAACCCAGTGACAAAGTACCTGAGTAGCTGTGCTCAAGAATTTCACTTTTGCATCTTTGGAGCATCAGTGATAAAGTTATAGCGTTGTTCCAGCTGATTTTTAAAAATCACATCAAGCAGCTGATGCAGTTTTCCACAGCATTTGTTTCTGTCTCTTCATGCAGGGCAAAGTATTGATAATCATCTGGTACTGCTGAGCACCGTAGCTGGCAACATTTGAAACTCCAGACGTGGTGATGAATTGCTCTATGATATATTAATGTTATTTTGATCCCCGCTCTTTCAGAATTACATTGATCCAATTAGGTTAAGTAGCTTGCCATCTAAATTAATTTACTTTCGTCTATTAATCTCCTTTACTCTGGGTCAAAACCAGAAATGTAAATCCATCCATTATATTGCATATCTTTGGGGGGTGGGAGGGTAATTGAATTACCTAATAGATACATATGCTGGATTGATTGTTTGCTGTATTAAATATTATTGCCATAATGGGAAAGTGAGGTGGTGCACGCTCAGGAGTGGAATTTGAGTGCTTGTTGCACTTAATTTTCATAACCTGTCAAGAAATGCCTTGCTGTCCCTGGGTGCCAACCTTACATACACAGCTACACAGCTTGTAGGGTGTTGGGCATTTTGCAGACTCCTTCCTCTGCCAGGAACTGCTGGACTCCCTGGCAACGTCTCACAGAGGTCCTCACCCTGAGCAGTGTGGAGGAAACCTTTCCCTGGCTCGTTCTCAGGCGTGGCAGCAAAGCAGATGTCTCAGCAGTGATGTCTGAGTTACCAAACTGAAGGAGGGCTGCTGCAGGCTCCTGGAAAACGCTCTCGTTTTCCCAGTGGCACAGGAAACCTCCATGGTGTGATAGCATCGAATCTCAGAATGGTTTGGGTTGGGAGGGACCTTAGAGCCCATCCAGTGCCACCCCTGCCATGGGCAGGGACACCTCCCACTGTCCCAGGCTGCTCCCAGCCCCAGTGTCCAGCCTGGCCTTGGACACTGCCAGGGATCCAGGGGCAGCCACAACTCTGTGTTCCACATTGGGGCACTCTTCTTCTTCCCTCAGGTTAGCCCAACAGTGGGATTCCATCAGCTTGGTGCTCTTACTTGTCTTTTACAGCTCACACTGGGAATTCTTACTTTCAGCCAGTTTTTTCAAGGTCTGTATCAAACTTTCATCCCGGCAGGGACATTGCTGACACCAGGAATTTGTTTATCTGCTGCGTTTCCTCACTTTAGTGAGTAGAACTTCCCATGGAAGACTCAAACAAAAACAAAGCTCTGATGTGAGGGAATGAGATCCAATCCAGTGGCTGGAAACCAAATGTTGGCGCAGTTAAAACAGATATAAAGTGCAGTGGTTTTAGGCTGGGCTTAGTTAAAATCCTGCCAGGTTTGTGATAGCTCCGTCATCGTGGGACATCTAGGCAAGGGCTCCTTACTGTAAAAAAACGGATCTGGTTCCTTCCCTGTCATTGTAGCAGAAGATAAATTCGGGTCGAATGACCCCTGTAATGGGGCAGGGCAAGTTGGTGATCATAAATCCCCTCTGGTATTCAAACCTACGGATCTATGAAATATTTTCTAAATCTGTGCCTGGGGGCAGAATGAACAGCAGCAGAAAGGTCACCTTTATCATCACTGCTGTCAAACACCTTGGAAACAGCAGAGCACAAAGCGAGTGTGTTGCTCAATCTCTTTGCCCTTCTGCTACATCTTTACCTTTGCCTGTGCTTTGTCCCATTTAATGAAACTCACTCCCCTGTCTTCCATGACATCCCACTTCCAAAAAGTGCCCGGCAAAGCTCTGTTGGCTTCAGCGATGGGATCTTGCCTTTACAAGGGCAATTAATGCCTGCAAAGTGCAGAACCTCGCAGGGTCAGATAAATAATGGCAATTGTGGAAGCAGCTGCTCTTCGTGGTAATGAGACAGTCGGGAACAGAGAGGGATTTCTTCCAAGAGTGTGTGGTGGCAGGACAAGGGGAGGGGCTCCCAGCTGACACTGAGGGGGTTTAGATGGGGTACAGGGAAGAAATTGTTCCCTGGGAGGGTGGAGAGCCCCTGGCACAGGGTGCCCAGAGCAGCTGTGGCTGCCCCTGGATCCCTGGCAGTGCCCAAGGGATGTTTGATGGAGCTCTGAGCAGCCTGGGACAGTGGGAGGTGTCCCTGCCCATGGCAGGGGGTGGCACTGGAAGATCTCAAAGGTCTCTTCCAACCCAAACCATTCCATGATTGTTGGCTACAGCCCACTGGATAGAGGTCCTGGCAGGGTTTGAGGAGGCTGCAGGCACGAGGGGTGAGATCACCACAGTAGACAAGTGTCCCCTGAGGCACCCCGGGTGTCCCTGGAGGTTGATGTCATTCATTGTCCTGTATCTAAACCAACATGAGATGTTTGGTTGGGCACCCAGCTCCTGCTGTGGCTGTGGTGGCTGCCTGAGATCCAGTTCCTATGAACCCACCAAATGCTGCAGTGTTTTAACATTCCACAGCTATTAATACGCTAATATTTCCCACAAGCTGAAAAATTTAAAAGTTAAATGTGAGAATCTCTGCTTGAATACTCACCACAATGTGTCAGGCCTTCATTTTTTGCCTTGCCACTTCCTTTTTTTTCCCCCCTTTTCTTTTTAGTTTTTGGTCTTGTTTCATTCTTTTTTTTTTTTTCCTACCTCAAGATAGAGGCTTTTAAAGAAGGATTTTCTCCCTAATAAGTATAGAGTTCCTAGCACAACCAGATCCTGATGGAGCCACTGGATATTAATGTGCTGCAAATTAATCAGTAATGAAAATTAAATGTGTGTTTATGCTCTAGCTGTGATGTTTATACAAATACAAGAAATGTGTACCACAACTGTGTAGTGGTTGCCACCAGAATATTTGCAAGGGTGCAGAATTAACCAATTTTAAATAAAAGAAAGGGCCTGGTTTGTTCCAATGAGCATCCCAAGGGAGAAACATAGTTTGAAGTGGAAGAGAATGAACCCTGTGAAATGCAGAGGCAGGGGTTTTCAATATTCTACACTCTCCAGTTTTCTGAAGGTGATGGTGGCATTTATCTCTTGGCTCCTTCTATATTTTGCTTTTGCGCTTCACCAGAAATTTTGTCAAAACTCAAGGATGTTTGTGATGAGGGGCACAACTCAAGACCTACATTAGGAGTAAATGGGAATGAATGTTCCTCCTCGTGGCTTTCTTAGAAATGCTCTTTAGATAAAGAGTTGAAAACAGATCAATAGCAAGATATCTTTTTTTTTTTTAAGAGGCAGATGCAGCTTTCCCTCTTCCACGAGTTCCTGACAAAAAGAGATGTTTTTGTAGTTGTCACGCACATGCCCCTCCCTGGAGATTCCTGGAAAGTGACAATTTCAAGTCCAGATTTTTTATCTCATTGCCAGAGGCAGGAGGGGAAGAGTGGAGAGAATGGGAACAAACTGCCTCATCCCAGACATGATCTTGCACAGTCTCCTGGTACATCATGCTGCTAAATTTCCATTTGGGAATATCCCTTCAGATGATCAGAATAAATCCAGTGCTGTAAATTCTGTGATGTTCATGCAGAGTTTTCCCTGGAGGGTCAATGGAAGGAGTCTGTTTCACTCATCAAGTGCTAAATTAGTCTTTGGGTGGTCACTCGCTGATGAATACAACAGATTAGGTGGGAAAATAAGGAACACAGGGAAAACATTTTCCTTTTCAACAAACCACCATTACTTAACAAACCCCAGTTTTCCCATTTAACCAAAAATGTGTTGAAAATTACATGGAAGATTCAACACTGAAATGTGCTGGCACCGAGTCCTCATTTGGAAGAGAAAACAGTCTGGAAACTTGCAGTCTATTCACAATTACCACAGGAAGTGCTCGTGTCCTGCCGCTTCAATATTTGGAGTTCTATTTTCCCTTATTCCCCGTGGTTATCGAATCCTTAATGCCTGGCTTTGATCCTTATCTCAAACAGAACCGCAAAAGGGTAAATTCGAGGTGAGGTGGCCTCAATATTCCGTGTGCTCTGCTTCTTCCAGGGGCCTGTTGGCCAGAGGCTTCACAGAGACCCATTATCTGCAGGACGGCACTGACGTGGTGCTCACACGCAATCACACGGTAAGGTGGGGCTTTTGGGGGTAGGTGATGCTTCATCCTTCAAATCCAGAGTGTCCTCTGCCAGGATCTGAGCCCTGGGATGAAACAGCTCGACGTGTGATCTTTTTTTATTGTTGCCTTCGGTGTCTTTGTGACTGCTCTGATCCTGCACATGAATTTTTAGAGAGACGCTTTAAAGGCGAGCTCTGGGGTTTCAAACAGGTGACTTTTAAAATCTATGAGTTTTTTTTTTTTTTCCTGCTTCTTGGAAATAAACCCGCTAAAATTGTTAATTATGGCAGCCATGGCTGATGAGTTATGGAGAAAAGCCCTGGTTCTGTTTGGAAAAAAACCCCTAAATATCTGATTTCCGGAGTGCAAAAGTTCATGTCAGACGTTTGAAGGCTTGGGCGTCTTTCCTCACCGGGGACGTCGTGGCTGGAATTTGGGAGAGGGTGTTGGTTGGGTTTATTTTTCAATCCAGGCCATAAGTGTGTTCTGGATGTACTTTATGCTTGTATTTGTGTGTATGTGTGTGTATGTTTACGTACATGCATAAATATGTCTATATAAATATTTATAAAACATGTATATATACACATCTTTAAAATTACGGTTTGTCAAAATGAGTAGTTAAAACCTGCTTTTTACCAATAAAAACCCCTTAAGGCAGGAATGTTTTTTTGTCCTCTGACAGCACGAATGCCTTAATTAGAAATAATGCAACAAGCCATTTTAATTACACAGCTTATCTTTTATCTGCCTAAGTCCCATAAAGTATTTGTTATGTTATGGTATTTACTTATTGACACAGTCAGCAGAGACATCGTGCTTTGTGTTCCCATCTGTAATGGGCTTTGCTGGGATCAGGGGAAGGAATTATTTCTCTGCATAACATCTTACTCCTGAAAAAGCATCTTCATTATGGCAGCAGACACCCCAAGTAAAGCAATCACTTCGAAAGCTTTCAGCGCTCTCATTTTGCTGGGTGCTCATATCTCCTTCAAAATCAGCTCGGGAGAAAATAGCCATTTGTTTTAGAAGCAGGAAAGCTGCAGAGACTCCTGAAGGAAGTAAAAGGAAATAAATGAAGCACGGGAGTCTTTTAGAGATTTACCCGAGTTAACAGGAGCGCGTGTACCGCTAACGACAGGTTTTCCTCGCTAAAAAACAATATCTGTTTGCATAATGGCAAAGTAAGCTGTGATTAATAATGACAGTGCATTTTGCTGCCTGAAAAAGAGAGATCAGTGAGTTCATTTTTCATTAAATGCTGCAATACGGTTGAGAAAAGATAAGTCTCTGATTTTATTTTTATACCTCTTCTTCACCGAGGACATCAATGCAGTCTGGAGCTGACACCAAATCCGATTTTCCATTGAGAAGTTGCTTAGTCAAATTCTGCTTGGAGGTCAAAGCAAGGCAGGTTTGTGGAGCTGTCATTTGGGCAGTTCTCTAGCACACGAGTCAGTGTCTAGGTTATTTTTCAATTTGTAGCACCTGAAAAATTGTCAAAAGCTGCTATTTATTAAATGATCTCAAGCAAGAGTAGAGTACTGTTTTAAGTATGATGGATCAGCCTTGGTAATTATTTGTTTTTAAGGGGTCATCCATTTTATATACTAGTTTGCAGGAATAAAAGGATTTGATAGCAGAAAAGAAATCCTGCAATTCAGTGGAGTTACTGAGCTAGAAATCAATTTTCTACCAGTCCCCTTGCAGGCCATGCTCTGATAAGTTTACATTTTCGATATTGAACTTTGGCATCATGTAGCTGGATCTCAGAGAAATTGTGAAATGGGCCACAACCGGGAGCTCAGAGTTAATAAAATGACAAGTTGTATGTGGAGAGGGAAAGAAACCAGGCCCTTTGCCATAATTCACTCTTGGATAAAGACAGCTGGACCACAGCAGCAGCTGCGTGGGGCGAGATATTGGCTCCCCTCCCCACTTCACTGGGCCTGTGCTCAGCTCTGGTGATGCTCAGACCCAAAGATTTCTTTCTCAGGAGCTCTGAACGTCGCCTCATGCTTGCTTTAAGCAATGAGAATAGACTTATTTTAATTAAGCAATGAGAACAAACCTATTTTATTTTTGGTTTTAGCATATGAGACTCAGTGCTTGCGTGGGGGGGGCATTGATTTTTCTTCTGTGCTATCAGCTGGGTGCCTGTAACTGATAACACTAAACTAAAGTGAAGCAGTGCTGAGGGCTTTGACATCCATAGCAATTGTGAGTGAATTGGTCACCCCCCCAAAAAAAATTCAGCCTAGGACTCCCTCCCTTCTACTGTGGCTTTGTCTTCGCTAATGTGTTCCTGAGTGTTTATGAGGATTGATGATAAAAAAACCCGAGAGTAAAACACTCTCTCCCTGTTTCTGTCGATCCTTCCACTGAGAAAAGCCACTGAGATTTGTATTTAGAAACTCAGAGCTGGCTGTTCTGTGTTCACTTGCTCGTGCTGCAAATCAAACAAACATTTTTCCCGGCGTAAACTTATTTGCAGAAGATTCCTGCCTGAATCGTTCCACCCTGCCCAGCTTTTCCATGACTGTTGCTTTCTTCACCAAAATCAAGGTGGTCTTTAGAAGTCTGCTGTGTGAGGCTTTGTGATTGGAAACCGTGCCCCAGACTGGAAAGGTTAATTAATGCAATAATGAACCAAGCCATAAAAAGGCACAGGGAGATGACTGCCAGGTTATAGCACCACTGATAACTTCCCTTAATCAGATAGGAACCTTTTACAGCAGTTTCCAGTTTCCAGGTGGCATTCAAAGGACCACAAGAAAAGAAACGCTGGACATGACACAATCCTTGCTTCCCAGCCAGCCACATAATTGGGAATGCAATATAACCTTTAGTCAGCAATAAAATTAGCCTTGATTCCAGACAGATAGGTGAATGTGCTTAGAAACCCTCTGTTGTGGGTGCCTTTTGCAAGCACTGGATTATTAAAGAAATATAATAACCTAGCCACAAAATGAAATCGGACTGTTGTCTCTCAAAATAGAAGACCCTCTTTATTCTTGGTTGTTTTTAATAACATGCACCTACTTGGTTGGGTATTTCAATAAAAAATTTCCTTTCCAACCTGTCTTCCTTCCCCTTCGTTTGCTCTGTGATTTTTTTTTTCAAGTTATAGGGTTGAGATTGGCTTTGTTGTACTCTTTTAAAATACCTACCTCCTCTAGGGATAGATCTAAATCTAAATAGAGCCAGATATAGATCTATTTAGATCCAGATTTAGACATAGATCTAAATGTCCCTAAATGAAAGTAGGGGTCTCTTTAGAAAGCACTAAAATGTGGCAGCTGATTTGTTCATCGGATTAATTTTATAAAATACTCCATATTGTAGCTTTAAGGAAATAACACAGAAAAAGGGAGGCAATCATACAAATTTAACATTGTCGATCCTTTAAAAAATAAGAACTCAAAACAAAACAAAAAAGCTCCTATAACCTTTTGGGCTTTAAGAAGCACCCAGGGTTTCCATTTAGGAACTGTTTGGCCTGTTAAGCACAGTGGGACAGGAAAGGTGCTGTCGGTGTGGTTCTGAATGCTGTAGCCTGGAGCTGATAATCACCTTGGAATAAAAGGGCTGGAAAGCCAGGAGCAAAGAGCATTTGTGACTGTTAAAATGTTTTCTCCTCCTGCTGCAGGGTCACTGCTACTACCATGGCCACGTGCAGGGGCACCCCGAGTCCTCCGTCAGCCTCAGCACCTGCTCGGGACTCAGGTGAGCCAAGATCTCAGGAGGATTTGAGCTCCTGAGTTTTGGGTTGGCTTTTAATGGATGAATCAATATTGGGCAAGGGGCTGGAGCCCCAGGAGCGGCTGAGAGAGCTGGGAAAGGGGCTCAGCCTGGAGCAAAGGAGGCTCCGGGGGGCCCTGGTGGCTCTGCACAAGTCCCTGACAGGAGGGGGCAGCCGGGGGGGTCGGGCTCTGCTCCCAGGGAACAGGGACAGGAGCAGGGGCAGGTTGGATATCAGGAGGAATTTCTGCATGGAAAGGGCTGTCCAGGCCTGGCACAATTTCCCCGGGCAGGGGTGGAGTCCCCATCCCAGGAGGGATTTTAAAGCCCTGTGGATGTGGCACTTGGGGACGTGGGGCAGTGGTGGCCTTGGCAGTGCTGGGGAATGGTTGGGCTCAGCCATCTTAGAGGGCTTCTCCAACATCAATAATTCCACGGTTCTATCTGTNCAGGTTGGATATCAGGAGGAATTTCTGCATGGAAAGGGCTGTCCAGGCCTGGCACAATTTCCCCGTGCAGTGGTGGAGTCCCCATCCCAGGAGGGATTTTAAAGCCCTGTGGATGTGGCACTTGGGGACGTGGGGCAGTGGTGGTCTTGGCAGTGCTGGGCAATGGTTGGGCTCAGCCATCTTAGAGGGCTTCTCCAACATCAATAATTCCACGGTTCTATCTGTTTTTCAAATGTTGGATGAATCTCTACAAATTAATTCTCCTCCAGTTGCTCTGAAGAGAAAAAACAAAGAATAGATAACACAGTTTGGGGGGTTTTCCAAGAGCCATCCCTTCTCTCCTGCTGCCCATCCCTCTCTGTGCCCGTTGCTGCACTGCAGTGCTTGGCTCATTTTCGTACTGGCACTGTCCACTGGCTTTCCAGGCCTCTTTGTCCTCAAAATCGTTTCACCAGTGCTGTCAGCACTGCTTTGCCAGCTGTGACATCATTGCCCAGCAGCCTCATCTTTAGGAGAGGTGGCTTCATAAATCAGAGAATCAAAGATTCTGTGATATATAGAATATGCACGGTTGTGGAGCTCCATAAATTGTGTTTATGGCAGGTAAAACGCTCAGCTTTTGGATTTTAGCTGCTTGTGAACAGCAGCGCAGCAGATTCCCATTGCTGAAAACCAAACCTCTTCCGAGTTTGACTAAGGAATGGCCCGACAACATTTTAAGTACACGGTGGACACAGTTCAGGAAACAATTATCTTCCTTACTTGGACAATCAGAGACTGGTATTTACTCACAGAGCTGTTCCAAATCACAGTAATTAACTGTAAATTGGCTCTAGCGTTCTCCCTGGAAAACCCAGTTTTCCTGTCAGATTTCCAGCTGTCTCAGCCTTTTCTGGGTTTAATTTATCTGCAAACAGCAGGAGTAGCTGGAATCTTTTCCCCTTGGTTTTGCATTTTGTGCAATAGTGGCATTGTCAAGGCTTTTGTAAGGGAGCTCTGGGACAGAGTGCAGCAGAGAGAGCAAACGGTTTGATCCCAGGAACCCTCTCCCTCTGGGAATGACCCATTTGCTGTAGTGGATGGGATTCCTTTGGCTCATTCCCACACGGAGAGTGGCTTTATGGGTGCTCCACTATGGACCCAGCATCCTCCAAAAGTTTAATGAACCCCTTGCACGAACAGGCAGCATTTATCTGTCATTTTCGCTATATATAATATATCCAGAATTTAAAACTGTTGGTAAAAACCTAATGCAGAGCTCTCAGTATTTTAGTTGAAGGGTTCACAATGCTGCAAGGGCCACTGGGAAAATCTGTACCTCGTGCTACAGGGTCTACATTGATGTCTTTGTTCCAGAGCTACCTGAAATTAATCTCTCTCAAGACAAAATACCCTTCTCCACATTGGAATTGTTTCCTTTCTTCTCCAAAGTGCTCTCTTTACAGCTGTGGAGCTCCCAGAGTCATTTCCCAGTTTTAGGCAGTTCAGATACGCCGAGAGAGCAGATGCTGGCAGTGACATTTTCCTGATGCTGTTGCAGACAAGTCCCCAAAGTCCAAGCTGACAGGATGAGGCTCCTTCTCTGCAGGAAAAGTGGAGTAGCATCTTCTGCAGTACAAAATTTCAGAAATTTCCTTGGCAGTGCGTGTTTGGTTCCAGTAGATCAGCTGAGGATAAATCTCAGCATCTGTGCCCATTTTGCTGCTGAGGTTGGTGACCAGAGTGAGGACAGTTTGTGATAAGGGTCCTGCGCCTGTCGAGTCACTCCACCAAACCTGTTTCAGCCCAATAACCACCACCACCAACTCCCGGGCAGCAGTAACTCCCAGATGCTGCCTGTGCTCGGTCATAGAAACACAGAATGGTTTGGGTTGGAGGGCACCTGGAAGTTCATCCAGTTCCACCCCCTGCCCTGGGCAGGGACACCCTCCACGAGACCGGGTGGCTCCAAAACAACTTCATGGCTTCCTCTGCTGGCAGCTTTGCTGGCTTGAAAGAATAGTTATGGATAGGATGGGATAGGATGGGATAGGATGGGATAGGATAGGATAGGATAGGATAGGATAGGATAGGATAGGATAGGATAGGATAGGATAGGATAGGATAGGATAGGATAGGATAGGATAGGATAGGATAGGATAGGATAGGATAGGATAGGATAGGATAGGATAGGATAGGATAGGATAGGATAGGATAGGATAGGATAGGATAGGATAGGATAGGATAGGATAGGATAGGATAGGATAGGATAGGATAGGATAGGATAGGATAGGATAGGATAGGATAGGATAGGATAGGATAGGATAGGATAGGATAGGATAGGATAGGATAGGATAGGATAGGATAGGATAGGATAGGATAGGATAGGATAGGATAGGATAGGATAGGATAGGATAGGATAGGATAGGATAGGATAGGATAGGATAGGATAGGATAGGATAGGATAGGATAGGATAGGATAGGATAGGATAGGATAGGATAGGATAGGATAGGATAGGATAGGATAGGATAGGATAGGATAGGATAGGATAGGATAGGATAGGATAGGATAGGATAGGATAGGATAGGATAGGATAGGATAGGATAGGATAGGATAGGATAGGATAGGATAGGATAGGATAGGATAGGATAGGATAGGATAGGATGGGATAGGATAGGATAGGATAGGATGGGATAGGATAGGATAGGATAGGATAGGATAGGATAGGATAGGATAGGATAGGATAGGATGGGATGGGATAGGATGGGATGGGATGGGATGGGATGGGATGGGATAGGATGGGATGGGATGAGATGGGATAGGATGGGATGGGATGGGATAGGAGAGAATAGGTTAGGATGGGATAGGATAGGATAGGATAGGATAGGATAGGATAGGATAGGATAGGATGGGATAGGATAGGACAGGACTGTGTACTTGCCACCAGCTCTCTGGAGCAGGGACTCTTTCCTTCCCATGTCATGCTAAGGGCTCCGAGCTGCAGGAACAGGGACATGAGGCACTGTGTGACCATGGAGCCCCAGGCAGGGACAGTCTCTGGAGCAGCCCTTCCACTTGCAGCAGCTGTTGGAAGGGAAGCCTGGTCTCACTTTCAGGGTCTGTTCCTGGCTCCATTCCTAAGTGAATCAGACAAACTTCTCTGTCTCCGTTGCTCCATCTGTGAAATCCATTTAATGATTCTTACCTACCTCACACAGCTGCTGCGTGGAGCTGAGCTCTAAGTGCCTGAAAAACACCTAATGAAAGGAAGAGCACGCTGTCAGCCCTCTGAAATCCTGGAGAACCAATATCCTCCCACTCCCACCAGACAGGCACCTTGGGCATTGCTCCAGGTGTGGGTAGGTAGGGGCTGTGCATTTTCCCCCAGATCAGCAGAGTTCATTAAAAGACATGAAACTCCTCATAAGGAATAGGTTCCACGTTTCAGTGTGCTCTGAAGCCTGAGCGCTCAGCAGCAGTCAAAGAGGCAAAAGGGATCATAGGAATTACTGAGATAGAAATAGAGGATAAAACAAGAACCCTCATTACCACTTTATAAATCCACAGAGCACTCACGTCTTGAGTTCTGCATGCAGTTCTTGTTTTCGCCTCCCCAGCTCCATCTCAGAAGAGAGATTATATCCAGAAAAGGTACAGAGAAGGGCAAAAATTGTGATCAAAGGTGTGGAGCAGCTTTTATCCAAGGAGAAAAAATAGACTAGGATTTGTCACTTCTGAAAGGAGATGACGGAGAAAAGGAGCGTGATGAAACAAGGTTGAATGTCACGCTGGAGAGGGGACAATTACTGAATATTCTTCATCACCTCAAAATTAGGGGACATCACATGAAGCTTTAGAGCAAAGGAAAGTACTTTTTTATTCACACAAGGAAGCGCTGGAGCTGTCGCAGGCGGGTGTCAGTGTAAAAAGTATCAATGGATTCCGAAAAGATGTGACAATTCGGGAAGGGGAGCTCAGGGAGCCTCTCCGAGGCTGTCAAACCCTGAGACGTCCCTGACACTGCTGCTCTCGGAGCTGGGAGTGCTCGTGCTGTTCTCCTCTCTCACCCCTGAGTTCCTGCTGCTGGCCGAGGCCAGAGAGGAGGTGCTGAGCTGGAGGAACCTTGCTCTGACCTCCCCCAGCCATCAAGGTGTTCCCTCCACACGGCTGAGCACTGGAGATGTGTTAAGAGCTCCAGAACATGACGTGATTGCTCCGTAATGAGGAAGAATTGTGTGAAATCTGAAAACTTAAAGTTTGTCTGGTTTAAGTTTACCAGGCAGATAGAGAGGTGAGAGATAAAGAGAAGAGAGGAGGAAGCTCAGCCCTCCTAAACACATTCATGTATTCCAGCTCTCCTACATCCTCACGGACATAACATTAGATCTCCTCGCCTCACGTAGGAGCACAATGGCAGAAATGGTGGGATTGACACCGAGAGCTGCCTAAAATGCAGGTTAGAGGAGAACATAATCATGCCATAATCTGCATCCTGCTGGCTCCTCAGAGAAGGGAGAGCTGAATGGCAGAGAGGGGTCGGGGAATGCTGAATGCACGAGAAGGGAACAATGGCTAATCAGGATTTCTGTGTGTCCATCTGGATCAGACTGCCAATCAGACCCTCAGAGCTCGTGGGAAGGTGAAGGTACGACAAAGTCGAGCTGTTTCCTTCCTGTCCTCAGGAAATGCCCTTCTGTTTATCTAGCTTGGAGGCGCTTCAAGTTTTTAGCAAATAATTTTGGCCTGTGGCCACCGCTCACATCTTCTGTGATAAATTTGTTTAGACTTGAATGATTTTTCCCTGATTACTTTCCCTGCGAGTGCTGAATCCACCCAGAACTGCAGCCTGGAGAAGGGCACAAACCTCCCTGCTCCAGGGGCTGGCAGAGGACTCTGGCATGGGAATGTGCAGCTACAAAGGCATCTGCAGTGACCTCTTAGATGGGGAGAGCTTGAGAGGTGCTCCCAAAAATTCCTCGGGAGCCTAAGGATATAAATCTCCCAGGAAACCTTTTCCCTCTGAAACACCGAAATGCACTTGGATATCCCAAGGCATTTTACCCAACTGTTATGTAATAAACCCAGTCACACGTGCAGAAAGTGTTCAGTCCTTGTCCAGCCTCGCCAGCAGCTGAGAGATGCTGTGTCCCCAGTGACAGGGATGGGGAGAAGGCCCCAGAATGGAATAGGTGCTCATTTTCACTGGGATTACAGAGTCGTGGTACCCGAGGCTGCCAACACCATTTTTCAGACGGTCTGGCTGAACTCACTGCAGCCCAGACACAGTCAGCTGAAGAGGGGATTTAAATGTGACACTCCAGACATGGACTATTTTAAAAAGGAATGGAAGTAGGAAACCAGTGAGAAAAAGAAATGTAAATTCCTCACGACTCCTCAAGCATCATTTCCCCACAGAAGGAGAGATTTCGTCCAAAAGTTAAGTTAGGAGAAAATCCCCGTTGAGAAAAGCACTGGTTTGGATGTGAGCTTTTCCTCCACACTTTCTGTAGAGATTTTAGTTCATATAAACATCCTGCATGGGTTGGAATTTATCTGACCGGGAAACTCCTGGAGGATTTTGAGCTCAGCATTAAAAACCATTCACTTTCTGGGGTTTCCCAGCTTCTGTAGGCTGCCTGTTCCAGGGGGAGCAGCTGCTGGGTCAGGGTCACCTCTGTGATGTGAGATGAACACGATGTCCAGCCTTTGCCCACGGTGTGCACAGGTCCCCAGTGCACAGGGATCACTGCCAGGACAAGGATGAGGGATGATCCCTGCCCAGCTGGCTGAGCCTGTTGCTTCTCCATCCACTGCTTTTGGCATTAGTGGGATGTCCAAGATTAAATCTTCTTTTCCTGTCTGTTTGCTGCCGGGTGCTATAAAATGTGCCCACTGAATTGGTACCAATGNTCCCTTCCCTTCCCTTCCCTGTCACCCCCACATGTGACACTTTCTCTGACAACACAGTTACTGTTCCTTGCAAATGCTGGACATGAAATTCCATTTTCTCTTCCCATCCAAGCAACTCCTTGCTTGAATTCCAGGAATCAAAATTGCAGCCCCACCTGCACCCACTCCGGACAGATCTGCCGTGCACTGAGGAAGGATGAAGTGTGTGCTGCAGGAGTCTGTGGCCATAATTCCATTTCAGAGAATATATATTCAGGTTCCTGAAAGGCACTGGCTGCAGTACGAGCCCTGTGAGTGATGATGTGTCTGTGTGAGAGCACCTCCGCCGCTCCTGCGAGATGTAAAACCAGCGGGGCTGCTGCTCTCACCGCCCTTCGAGATGCTGCCCTTGGTTGATTTGGGTCAGATTTGTTATTTTAATGGAATCCTGCTGTGCAGTGCAGTAGGATAATGGGATTGTTTGGCTCTTGTGTTGTGCTCTTCATCAGTAGGTAATTTTTTTTTCTGTGGGTACCAAAATTTACTGCATTGTAGAGGTGAGGAATTATTGCAGAAAGAGGTGACCAGGGGCAATGGTGGAGACAGGAGCACATCTGCCTCCAGACTCCCTTCCTCTGTATTTCCAAGTCCTTTACAGCTAAAGAATGACCAAATAATTTGAAAAATATCTAAGTATCAGCCCTATTAGAAAAACAGTCAATAGATCATCCTGCTCATTTATCCCCATAGTATCCATCTGCAACTTATTAAAACAGCCTAAAAATGAAGTTCTCATTCACCACTTCGTTCTTCTTCCTCTTTTGTTTGTTTGCCTGCTTACTTGCCTGGGAATTTGTTATACAGAGCCCCGGGAATGTAGAACGTATAAGAAAAATAAATGAAAGTGCTCTCTCAGTGCCCTGAGACCTTGCCTGTTGAGCAGCCCTGCACTCCAGGGTCACAAGGCTCCAATTCTGGTACCTTTTCACCTAAAACTCCTTGAAATCCGTGGAACAGCTGTGGGCTCAGCCCCTTTCCTTCTGAAGCTGTAACATTTGCTGCGGGATGAAGGACCTGGAGGTTTTTAGGCGGCACAGGAGCATTGCGGAGTCTGAGGGCAGGGCCAGACTTTAAGTGAATATTCAGTGTGCGAGCATGATCGCCCTCTAATTGATTTCCCACAAACTCAGGACATCTCCATTCCTCTGCCAGTGGTAATAGAGCTTTCTACTATTACTGTTTAGAAGTGAGTATAACTTTGAGCTTCATTAAAACCAAATGTTTAATTGCACTCGTGGATCTCAGGTTTATCAATTTACTTAATTTCCCCTGTATAGTGCAGCAGAATAATATATAATAGTTTCATATAGTGCTGCCCCAGCCAAGTTTTGCTTCAGCATCACAGTTTCTCAGACAAGTATGTGTTGATGGTTTATGTTGGCAGGACCTTTGCTTCTGCTGACAAGTTGGAAAAGAAAAATCCCATTTATATTTTGAGATTTCCTAAAGCCTGTTGATTTATGAAATACGACTGGCCTCGCTTTAGGTTTTGTTTTGGTTTTCCTTTTCGAGCGGAAAAAAAAAAATTATATTTGATTTTATCGACAGTTTAAGAGGTGGAATTATTCCATTAAATCTCGTTTCCCTGATTGAGAGTTCCCTGGCAAGTGACACAGCGATTAATGAAACATTAATTACGTGAGTCCTGTTTTAATTTCTTTTGGAGATGGGGAGAATTCTCCCATCCCATACAGACGTTCCCCACGTGTCCGGGTGGCTCAGAAGGGAGGCCAGGAGGCAAACACCCGTGAATTTTCCACGTGCAGGGGGGATCAGAGGGGATGTGGATGTGGCTGGTTCCGTGCTGACCCCCAGACAGGAGCAGGGACCAAACCCTGTGCAGGGATGGAGTCAAATTGACCTCAGGCTCGGGACCACCCTGGAGCTGCTTCCAGCTGGCCTTGGGCCTGGGAGTTGATGTCTGGACGTGCTCTGTGGGATGGATATTTTTCCTCCCTCTCTGCTACCAGTGATGGAGAAGACAGAGGGATAATTTCAGGTAGGGTTGGGATTGTCTCTTGGCTTTCCTGCCTGCCTCATTTGCAAATCTTTCTGACTTCCCAGCATCTGTAGGTTTGGGACGGAGGAAAACACAGATGCCGTTGAGTTGGACACCTGACAACCAAATTTGAATACTTCATATTGCTTTTATTTCCCCTCCAATATTTGTAATGCCGGGAATTCTGGTAGTCTTTTGTCTGATAGAAATCCCACAGACTGCAGTAGAAACTGGCCTTAAGGACTTGCTGAAATCTCTTCGGGGTTCTTTGTATAATTTTTGACTGGGGATCTGTAGTTTGATATACTATTTGCCACATTAATATATTTGCCACATTGGAAAACACTATATTGTTTAACATTAATGGCTTCTGAAAAATTGCAAAGTTTCTGGGAACATGGGCTGACTCAGGAATGGTGGGAGAACCGTGATCCACAGGGAGACACAGAAATGGTGGAGGAGTAACAGAGGCTCCTTGGAAACACCTGAGGAGAGTGGAAGGAAACAGTAGCTATGGATTTATTTTATTTGCCTCCGATTCTCAGTCCTGAATGACTGGTGGGTATTGTTCACACCAAAAAAAAGAAAGGAACCATAACTCTTGACTCGTTACATTTTTAAGGTGCTGTGCTTGGCACTGCACGATGGGGGAAAAATGCAATTGTAGGAAAAGAAAATCAGTCAAAAACAGAGAGCTGGCCAAGAAAATTCATATTTGATATTCATTATCTTATTACAGATGGTCACAAGCCAAGTGCTGATATCCTGTAGGCAGCACTCAAGGGATAAGTGTGCCTGAAATGAAAAGTCTGTTTTCCTTTCTGCCGAATCTGCAGATTTTCCCTATCCTGGGGTTGCTCCACAGGCAAAGGTGGAACTGTCCTGCAAGGCCCACGCTGTCCCTTGGGATGGGAATCAGACTGCTGTGCTCAGGAAAAACCCAAATTAATCGTTCTGGCATCTAATCATTTGTCCATACCCTCAGCAGCTAAAGGAAATGAGGGATAAAGAGATGGTTATTTAGTTCTTTTGAAAGAAATGGTCATTTAGTTCTTTCAGACAGAAGCTGGGTACATGAGGAATACACTGGAAATGTGGCACTGATGTGGCACATTTTGGATATGAGCTCCTGAAAACAAGATGCTCTCTTTAAAATAGAAACAAAAAAAGAGATAGAACTCAGTAAAATGATACAACTCTCTCCCGTTCTAGTGTAAGAAATTAAAGATAATTATTTAAGCCTCTAATTTTGAAAGAGTGGCTGTTCTAAGGGCATATTTAGCATTAAAAATAAACTCCTTCATGCTTCTCTGTTGTTTCTGAGTTGTCAACACGGGGAGCTGCTGGGGCTGGCCCATTTCAAACAGTGACTAATGGACTCTTGCCTCCAAAATTAAATGATTAATTGCACAAGGCAAAGACAACAACCCTTATTTGATTGTGCTGATTACAGAGCTGCTGGTTTTTGGAGTAAAGGGAATACGTTGTCCTCATTTCCTAAATCCTCCAAGGAGTAAGGCAGCTCTGACAGCAACTGAGAGCTGTGGGCTGGGAGGTTCCCCAAATCAGGGGGTGACCTGCCCGGAGGTGTCTCGTATGTCAGGAGGGTTGCTGGGATAAATCAGTCCAGCTTTTCCAGCCGTGATCCATCACTCCCAGCACGCTGTGTGATGGGTGACTGTGTCTTACCTGCTCTGCCAAGGGGACTGAGGGAGCTGCAGATGAATTATCAGACCCTGAGCCTCGGTTCAGGTCGGTAAAACAGGCTCCTGTGACTGCTGTTGTACAGATTTTGATATCATGGCTTTCCAAGCTGCTTTTTTTCCTTGGACTTTTAGCTGTTCCAGTCACCAGTAAAATGTCTGTTGGCTTGGCTGAGCTGGTGTTAACGGTGCTCTGTAGCAAAAATGTGCAGCCAGCTTGGAATTAATACTTCAGTTAATTTGTTAGCAGGCCAGCGACTCTGAGTTTCCTCATCACATCTTCCTAAGAATAGAATAACTAAGGCAGCTTTGTCCTAATAATCATAATGTTATTTTAAAGTCAGTCTTCATAATATCATTAACCTGCTTTTGGGTGCTTCCTCTTTCTCCTATTTTACCCTTCTTTTTTTAACTTTCTGCAGGAAAACTGTGCAGCGACACGTATTGGTCTCGCAGTAGTATCTTACCTTTGCTGCAGCACAGACAGAAATAAAAAGGGCAGACTCTTCTAAAACACCAAAAAGACACACTAAGAAAATAAAGTCACTCCATGCCCTTGTCCCAAGTCCCTCTCCACCTCTCCTGGACTCCATTTAGGCACTGGAAGGGGCTCTAAGGCCTCCCTGGAACCTTCTCTTCTCCAGGCTGGACACCCTCAGATATTCAACCTTTTGTCACCTTTCTTTTGCTGTGGCATCTCAGGACAAGCGGGCAGGACCCAGCACAAGGACCCCCTTTCCCCTTGCAGGCCGTAGCTTAAAGAATTCACCAAGAGTGCTTTCACCACAAAATCTGTGAGTTTCTCAGGGAGCAGGTGGTATTGCTGTCAAAATTATTCTTTTGGGCAGTAAAATGAGCAGAACAGGAATCAACTGTTACCGTATCTGAGCTTCACGCTGCTGCCCCACTGTGCAAGTTTTCATAATCCATCCTGACACTGCGAGGCCTCTTTGATCTGGCAGGGCCCAGGCTCCCATCAGGGTTTGGTTTAACAGCTGTAATGCACACTGCAGGCTGCAGTGAAGGCTTTCCCACTGCACCTTTGCTTCCCAAAGCGTTTCTCCAGGCTTCGGTTCGCTCCCATTTGCCGCGGCTCCGTCGGCACCGGCAGTGCATCACGGGGAGAATGGAAAACAAATAAAACACAAATATCATTTTGCTCTGCAGTGCAGCGCTTCAGAAGAGACAAATTTCTGTGAGCTATTGCTTCTTTTAAAGTATCGTGTGTGTGCTGCAACGACAAATGTATGGCTTTGATGTTTCCTGCTCCGCTCGCCCGTGACATTGGAAATCTGTGTTTTGCTTTCTCATACCCCATCACTATTAAACTTGGTGTAACTTCGGTGTAGACAAGCTCCTGAAAACCACGTGTCTCACTCTGCTCTCCTCTGTCCCAGGGGAATTATTGTGTTTGAAAACAACAGCTACATCTTGGAGCCGCTGGAAGGTGCTACCAGTGAACACAAGATCTACCGAGCGGAGAACCTGAAAATAGCCCCAGGATCTTGTGGCCACCAGCTGGACATCCCTGCCATGAGGGCTGCTGACAGTGGCACGTCCCAGCATTCTCCAGCTGGCAGGGTAGGTGGCTGATGTGCTCTTATGTGTCTGGCTGGCAGCATTTCCATATTGCTGAGGCTCTACTCAGCGAAACATTAACCCACATCATCAACTTCTCTTGGTGTCAACTGCTGAAGTGCAGCCTTGAAATTATTTGTTAAAGCTTTATTACTTTTCCTCGACTCTCCATGCATAACTTGCTTTTCACTTCCTTTTCAACACAGAAAAGTTTATGGGTTCATATTATGGTCATATATTTTGGTTCTTGTGTGGTTGTAACTCCCTAAGAATACTGAGCAGTGTCTGGAAAAGTTCTTGCCCTCCCAAGATGAAAGAGAACATGATAGCTGGGACAGTTTGCTAATACCAGGTCTGGAGCCTTTATATTTTAGTAGAAAAATCTCTTACGCAGACAAAACAAATTCTCAGCATATTATTTTACAGATGTATTGTTGTAGTTGCTGTGATGTGGGCAGAGATGCACCCTAGCTAATGGAAACTAGAAATTAAATGAGCTAAAAACCAGGCAGAGGAAATGCTGTAACAAATTCATCTGTATATTGGATGAGGATTGTAGAAAAGGCTGGGTTAGGTGTTCAGGAATTACATAATGATACAAATTTGCCATCAGCAGTTATTAAATGTCACAAATGGGGATTTGTACTTGCACGTATGACTCACGCTTTGCACCAGGTCCATTGTTAAGGAAAGCAACCCAAGTGACACCCCTAGATATAATTT
Source organism: Mystacornis crossleyi (assembly GCA_013400655.1). Classification (NCBI taxonomy): domain Eukaryota; kingdom Metazoa; phylum Chordata; class Aves; order Passeriformes; family Timaliidae; genus Mystacornis; species Mystacornis crossleyi. Next base: position 36,665 of record VYZQ01015638.1, on the reverse strand, counting down.
GTGCAATGGAATTGATTTATTTTACCTTTTAAGAGTATTACAGATTACATCTAGAGCATTAGCCCTTGCATTTTAAGAATTAAATGTGTATCTAAAAGTGTGTGTGGGTAGAAAACATTGGGAAAATAACTTTATTTAGGTTTCCCCCCAAATTATATGTGACTTTGACTGAATTCCACTGAAGTAAGCAATATAATGAAGAAATAAAATGTGTGCAGGTAACAAACTGATACAATCAAAGCCATTTGATTATTACCCTTATGGTTCTCACATTTCGCTGATGCCTTCAACTGCATCCCAGATTTCACTTTAAATATCTGAAAAATATTTTTGCTGTGGTTCAGTGGACATAATTATAAAACCTGTCAGCAGTCACATCATATGGATAGGTACAATATATTTAATGAGTAAGTTGGTTTAGCTTCTAATGTAGGAATTTTGAAAGCTGTCAAATGTAATGTGCGAAGTGAGTTTTCATATTTCAGTGTTGTCACTGTGCAGTCTGTCAGTGGACACGCTGAATAAAGATGACCTGCAAAGAGGGGACATATAAAGCTGCTCCAAATCACACTGGGTGACAGAATGAAGCAGAAATTTGGTCCAAGGTTCAGGGCATGATGAAAATATTTGGCTTCTTGACAGGTCTGGGGGAAGATTTTTGTTCGTTTTTTTCCCCCCGACTCTTCACTCCACCACCTACACGAAATTCTTACCGAGCAGGGCTGAAATGTGAGCTCAGTATTTCACAGAGGGCCTTTGGGTTAGATGTAAGTACAGATAAAGGGTGGGACAAGCAGCAGACTCAGCTTCCCGGATCCACGCTGGAGCCTCAGTGGAGCAAGGCAGGAGCTGCAGAGGGTGTTGCAGACAGGCTGTGCCCCGCTGGAGCGGGGTGTCTGTAAGTACTGGGTCCTTTCATGACTCCCTGGACTCTCAAATTGCATCCAGGAGCCTTTTCCAGCAGAGCCCCATTGGGACAGGACCTTGCAGAACACCTGGAGTGTGGGACAGACCCTGCAGTCGGGAATTTCCTCTGCAGCCACAAAGGAACAAAAAGCCATTTTGGGGGTGCTGGTGACCACGACCAGGCAGGTGGTTTTTTTAGAGCATGGAGACAGAGAGGCTGCACCACTGCAGTGTCGATCCGAGCCGTGCCAATTCCCAGGCAGGGAAGCCTGAGGAAGGGCTACAGCTGCTGGGACAGCAATTCTGTGACAGGATCAAGTGTGGAAGGAGCAGAGGAGAGAGACAGTGGTCAGGAGGACGAAGCCCATTTTCCCCCACCTCTCATGGCTGTGTCACTGACTCTTCATTTCAGTTCTGAAGGATTAACTCAGCAGAGGGGTTGTGCATTGATGCAGCTGGCTGCAAAAAGCCAGCTGAAAGAAGCCATAATTAGGTACATTTCATCAATAAATATTGTATCCCAGGAATGCACATAGCCTCTGGGCAAATCTCAGGAACAGATTTGTTATGCAAGTCAGTCACCAGAGGCTTATGTGATTTTTATACCTGCTAGCCAGTTTCTCTCCAGCTCGCTCTCTCCAGTCCAAACAATTTAACTCTTGGTAAGAGGGAAATGTTTTAAACTGACTGATGTAACCGAGCTCTGCTTGTACCTCTGAACTCGGACTTTCCTGTATCATCTCTTCTTCTTCACTCAGAGGAGGATGAGAGGCACCTTGGGGATGCATCTCCTTAGGGACTCATAATAAATTTCAGGGTGTGAGAGTTTTAGTGTCTGAGGGATCAATTCCATCACAAACTGCAGCCACGTGGTCATTTGCCTTTTGTGGCACCCCACTCGTGTCTGAGTGACATCACACCCCAACACCAGAAATTTTAGGAGTGTCTACCTCAACTCATTTGCCAGAGCCCCTGATAAGTGTAATCCTGTCCAGCGTTAGCATCCTTGATGTTTAGGTCATTAACAGCAGCTTTTACTCCTCTCTCCATCCATAAATCTTGTCCAAATGAAACTTAACTCTTCTCAAGTTATTGCAGTTTGTAACTCTATTAAATATGAGTTTGAAGGTCAGATAGTAAAGATTGCATCGTTCACTTTTCTCTAATTCTTGCAAAACATCAAAATCCTTAATCTGCAGATAAAGAAGGGGAACAGTTTGATAATGTGAAGAAAACTTTGTGAAATTTGGCTGGAAGGAGATGTCCAGCACTGGGGATCACTCAGTTTGCCTTGGAACAGTTTTCCTTGGAAAGCTTTAGTCATGTTTTAGGTTAAAGAGCTTTGCTGCAGCTCAAGACATCACGGTCAGTTGTAGGTCAGACATCTGTTTAAGCCCTCTAAGTTCTGGCAGGAAGATCAGATATTCTGCTGAGACCTCTTTTCCCTAAATATCCTATTCCAGACACAAGGAAGGAATGATAGGATAGATGCTCAGCTGCTGTAAATCACAGATCTTTTACAGGCACTAATAGGTCACCCGAATTTAGGGTAGCAAAGGAGCTGGGATGTGTTTTGTACTCTTACAAAATCATTTCATTTCCTTCACTGGTTTTGTTTATTAGCTAAATATTATAATCCTTTCGGACCTACATTTTATGTGAATATGCAGATACAAAATTAAATGTGTGCTTTCCACTTTTCAAGTATTAATTTGCTTCCCCTGACACTGACAGTTGGTTCTGCTTTTCTTATTTTGGGGTTTTTCTTCCTACATAATTTATCAGTTGACTGCTTGACCTCTTCCCTGCTTCACTCAATATCCCTTTATCTCTCATTTTTCTCAGTACCCAGTTTGCCCATTGTGTGAAGCGTTTGTTGGAAGTTACCTCATCCCTCCTTTAAAAGTGCCTTGGAAATAGCAAAGGTCTTTCTGCTAGAGGGGATATTCTCCTGTGAGGAAAGATAACTCAAACGTTTCAACTGCAGAAAGCTGAAAGGTTGAGAGAGGCTTTGCACCACTCTCCTGCTTTCTGTGATGAAATCCTGAGGGGCTTTGTAAGGAAGGAAAACTTCCGTGAGGAGGAGGAATACGCCACAAATTTGTACGTAGTAAAAACTTAGTAAAATGCAGGAAATCTGAGACGCCGCGTCTTGCCTCTTGCAAGCACTTTGTTATATCAAGGCTGACAACAAAATAAGACTTTCATGGTTTTTTGACAGTACAAGAGGGAGACTCTGAAGACAACGAAGTACGTGGAGCTTGTTATCGTGGCGGATAATCGTGAGGTAAGGAACTGAAACATAAAAAGGTACGAGAAGCGTGAGCAGGGAAGGGGCAGCTCAGTTCAGTTACCATGGTGCTGCCAGTCAGGTGCTTCAGTCAATGCTGTGATGGTTTTCTGAGGTAAATCATCCTCCCTAATTAGGGCTGAGCAAGGGAAGGGGTTATTAAGAGAGGACAACACTGGTACTCAACTGCAGAATTTCCTGCAATATTTCGTAAGGAGTTTGACACTGGGGTGTCTGTCAGTAAGGAAGAGGAGGCAAATATTCGTTCCTTGAGCAAGTTAAGTCCTCACTGCCATTCACTCTGCCCTCAGAGGGGCTGTCAGTGCTCCTGAAGCAGTTTTGCTTTGCCATCGCATTCCGTGGAGCACGACTGCCTTCCTGATGGTTTGCAAAGGGAGCTTCAAAGTACCCAGCACTGGCTGTAAAAATGTTCCAGTGAGCTGAATGGCAAAGATCTGAGTCTTGGCTTGAATTATTTTGCTGCTTTCTTTTTTTTTTTTTTTT
>VYZQ01015638.1:16423-32819 GCA_013400655.1 Mystacornis crossleyi | reverse complement strand
TTTTTTTCTTTTTTTTTGGTCTCCTTGAACACTGCTACTTAGGGAATTGCAATCACTCTTTGCAAGACCTGCTAAGAGAAGAACTTTTTTCCCAAAACATCAGTCCCGAAAAGACCCCTGTGTAACACTTGGGAGATTTTAAAATCTTTTCATGAGAACCAAAATCCTATCCCACAGCCTGTGTTCTTTGTGAGGCAGACTGTGGTCCTGTGAATCCAACAGGAGTCTGCTGGTGGCTTTTGGCTGCACCCTAATCCCCAGATATCCCTGATGTGCTGGGTCTTGGGGGAGAGCTCTGTGACATCTGTGCTGCTGGTACATTGATCCTTTACATTCCAAGTTTCAGAGACAAGGCAAAGATGTGGAAAAAATTAAGCAGAGGCTGATAGAAATCGCAAACTACGTTGATAAGGTAAGAACATGGGACTGTTTCCCTTTTCCCAACATTACTGAACTACTTACACTTTCTGAAAGATGCTGGTGTGAAATCTCTTTCTTCTACTGTTAAATTAAGAAAACCACCACGCTCAGACCAGCAGCTTTCACGACCTTGGCCACATCTCATCCCCTCACCTTTTCATGGAACAAACCCTGCAGCTTTCCTGATACTCCAGTATTGCAGAGCAAAGCTCCTCTCCAGAAAGGAAGAGCAAATTTAAACCTTTCCTTTGCCCTTTGGTACACTTATCCATGAGCTCTGCTCTGCTGCCTATGGGATGCAAAGATCTATTCCTAAGGAAAAGCACAAATCAGCCCTAAGATTTGTTCACCAGGGGAGAGGGTGGGGATAATCACCTATTGAACAGCTTATAGAAAAAAAAAGAGGATTATTTTTAAGAGAAATTTGGAGAACAAAGTCATTTTCAGCAATGGGGGAAGGTCCAGTTGTAAGGCCAACAAAGGCCTGTGAAAACACAATTAATAAGATATATAATCCAAGGAAGATGGCAGAATTAAAAATAAGGAAGCGGAAGTTGATGGCTGAGTGAGAGCAAGGAGACACACACTGGATTTTTTTTTGTTTTGAAATCATTTCTCGACAGTAAACAATAAAGGCTAAGAGTCCTCTAGAGTGGTTTTTGGACAAATTAGAGTTTATTTTTGTTGGGCTGTATGGTCAGGAAAATCTAGGAGTCTAGTAGTGAAAGTATAACTGAGAGAGTCTTAATTTATCTGAGAACTTATCAGGTGATACTTCAAGGGCAATAGCTCAAGAAGAAGCATTCCTGATTAAAAACAAGCTGCTGAAGACATCTCTACCTCATCCATAATTGTCTTGCTGACTTACTGCCAGAGGACAGGTGTTTATATGCTACCTGCTCAAAATTAATTTTGCATATTGTAATATATTTTTTGTTTCATGCTTAATTTATGCTCAGCAAATGCCGGTGTTATGCAAATGACTGTGATGCATAGAAACAAGACAAAGATCTACTGTATGTTTTCCTCAGCCTGTCAGGCAAATCTGGACTTGATCAATCCTTGACTCCTTCCTCACATTAGTCTCACGTTAGCATTGCTGTCGTGGCTCTGCTAAGGTTGCTCTGGCTCCCCTCTTGCAGCAAAATGGCATTTGCAGGTGGGGGAATTGATAAAGTCACCTGGTTTTATCTGCTCTGAGCAAGACTTGATGACCTTGGCTCATTTTCAGCTATTATTGTGAGCCACATCCACAGCACAGCACAGTTCCTCTCCCTCTGGAGTTGGATCTGTGCCGTCCAGGCTGGGGCAGCCCTGGGAGAGTCATCTGGGGAGTCCCTGCAGGACATGGGCAGGGAGCTGCAGGGTTTCCCCTTGAGGGAAGATGCCAAACTTGTGTAGGACATGGAGAAGCAGGAGATCCCTGGATCTCTTTGAATGCCCTATGGGTGTTGAGCTGGGTCAGAACTGTTTGCTGGAAGTCTTGGAAATATCTTGTCTGAGTCCTGTCAGGTGCTGTGCCCTGAGGAATAGATTGTTCTAATCTCTGCAAGAAAGGTTCATTATGCTTTTCCTGAAATATTCTAATCCAGCGTGGTCTGAAACGTTTTTTAGACGGATATTTCTGACTTTTTCCCTCTCCTTAGTTCTACAGGCCACTAAATATCCGAGTGGCCCTGGTCGGAGTGGAAGTGTGGAACGACATGGATAAGTGCTCTATTTCCCAAGACCCTTTCACCAGCCTGCACGAGTTTCTGGACTGGAGAAAGCTCAAACTCCTACCTCGTAAAGCCCACGACAATGCACAGCTCATCAGGTAGACTTGGCTCTGGATGTGATACCTGCCAAGATTTTGGGGATTTGGGGGATTTGGGTGATTTCAGGATAGCTGTACCAAGTCCTTCCCCAGCTGATAAGCTCTTGGAAGGAGCATCTGTGCTCCTGAGGGTTTCTTTCCCCCCTGCAAACATCAAACACAAAAATGCTCTGCAGGCCCTTCAGCTGATGCTTCCGACGAGTTCCTTCCCCAGCCCTGGCACTCGGAGCCTGTCCTGAGTACAGCCCGTGGAGAGCAGCAGGTTGCAATAAACTGCTGCACGCTCAGGGTATGAATTTACAACCAATTTAAATTGGTCTCAGTCCAAATTGTCACTGGAAAAGGCAGTCCTGCTCTGACCCCGATGTGAAGCCTATTTCTTAGTGGAAAGACCTCAGTGTGCTTTAAAGTGCTGTCTAATTTAGACAGTTCATTTGCACTCATGATTTAAAAATTCAACCGTAAACATATTTTACCTTGCTGCTTATTTTTGGATTAAAGTAATTGAGTAAAGGTCCCTGTCAACCCAAACCAGCCTGTGATTCTGTGAAAGTAAAAGCACCCTTAGAAAATAAAGGTTAGGGGAACACCTCTTTCTTGAATCAGGTGTTATATTGATCAATTGATTATTCTTTATACTAAGCAGATAAACACACCTGATGTCTCAGCAATTAAAAGGAGTTATTTACTTACATTACCTGAGTAAGAATAAACTGAGCCTTTCCAAACTGTCCCTCATGAGGTATTTGATGGCTCTCTGTGTGTAATAACACTCTGTTTGAAATTATTACATTCTAGGCTGTGGATCATCACAAGTAGCACATAAACTTCCCCCTGCATTACAATAACCCTTCTTCGAGTTAGAGACATTATTTTTATGCTTGTATTTCTGTTCCCAACTTCAGTCAGCAGAAACAGAGAAAGGGAAGAAGGGTCCTGTTGCAGCAGTAAAAACAAAGGATGATCCAGTGGGGGTGATCCAATGGGGGTGATCCCATGGATCTTCCCAGAGCTGGGACACTGTGGTTCAGTGCAGCTGAGTCAGCACAGCCCATCTGGGCTTTCCATTGCTTGGGACCTGCAGACGTGAGGAGCTGAAACGGGCTCTTTGTTTGGGATTGGCAGAAATACAAAGCTGGAAATGACCGGGAGGTATCTTGGCATTGGCTGGTGACTCTGTGTCTCCTCTCCCCCTCTCCCACTCTCCTGCAGCGGGGTCTACTTCCAGGGGACAACCATTGGCATGGCTCCCATCATGAGCATGTGCACAGCAGAGCAGTCTGGAGGGGTCGTCATGGTAAGTGGGGAAAGCCCAGCCCTCAAACTGGCCCAACTGGTGTGACACCATCTCAGGTTCTGCACTCCTGCATCCTGGACCACAACGTCAGCCCCGCTTGTCCCATTTTCCGTCTCTGGATTGTTTATATCCCCGTTCAGATTGCTTGTAAATGATAGTTTCCATGGTGAAAAAACCCAAAATATTGCATTGAAATATAGCAGGGCCTCTTTGCAAGAAGTTTATGCCTCTAATTGTTATTGAACCAGGTGCTGAGGTGCTGTGGAGGAAGGGAACCAGAAGATGTATTTGTTACACACTTGGGCATACTTGTGTTACAGGCAGCAGCAGTCTATCCTGAATCTTTTATTATATTGATTTTTTTCTGTATTTATAGAATTTCCTGTGTTAGGCCTTATTTTCCATCTTTGCAGTGGTTTTATTGCGTTGCCAGACAGCGAGAACAAACAATGGCAGCATTTATTCCACCTGAGCCTCTCCCAGGGTATTACTGCTGTTGTGAGATGAAAGACATGGTGGAGACACAAGCAAACATCTTGTCCAATTTCTGGAAGGAGTTCCAAAGTATTTTCTCTCTGAATTCTCTTTTTAAATTTTAATTTTACAGTGTTTTGTGCTAAGAGAGAGGGAAGAAGCTTTAAAATAGAATGATCAAATCACATAATTTGGGAAAAGCTGAAGAAAGACAAAGTTTCAGGCTCTTGGTGCCTTGAGAAGCTGAGTCTGTAAGTGCTGTCTGTAACAATTATTCCCCGGGTACCTGAGGGAGAAATACAAAAGGAAAAAGAGGAAAAGAGGATGGAAGAGCTGTAGGAGTGCCCCAGTGCACTCCCAAGTCCTGGTAAGGCACAGACGAGGCAGACAGCCCCATCTGACTCTCAGCCCTGCAGTCACTGCTTTGGCTTTATCTCCAGTCAGAGATGCCCTTAATGATGGCTTTTTGTGTCCTTTTAATTTTTAGCAGAAGATTTAAAACACTCCACAGGGTAATTTACTGCCAAGTCGGTTCTGTTCATTCTGGAAAATGTTATTTTAAAGAGAAATAATTACAAATAGTTCATCCCAGTAACAAGAACACAAGAATCAGCATTTCTTTAGAGTGTTCTCATGGAGAGGGGACTGATTTATATGTCCAGGGTCTGTGGATGAATCCTGGCCCAGGCTGCAGCTTTTGTCATGAAGGGGAGCACAGTTTTACCCAGAGTCTCAGTGAATTTAAGCTCTCCGGGTGCAAATTAACTCAAAGCTTGCACAGAATAACCAGAAATGTTCTGCCATTTTTTAAGCAAATCCTCAAAAAGGAGCCCAATCCAAAGGAAGCAAACACTCACCCCAAAACCCAAAAGTGCAGCTGTCCAACCATCCCCTGAGTTAACAAAGGCTGATTCAGGTGTAGACAAAGCATATTTATATATATTGGTAGCTGTAGCCTGGCACAGCTGCCCAGGGAAGAGGTGGAGTCCCCATCCCTGGAGAGATTTAAAAGCCCTGAGGAGGTGGCACTTGGGCACATGGGGCAGTGGTGGCCTTGGCAGTGCTGGGGGAATGGTTGGACTCCGTGATCTTAAAAGTTTTTTCAACCCTAAAAGATTCAGTGATTCTGTGAAAGAATGAATCACTCTTAGCCTGAAGCTGAGGGGCTCAGGTGTCTCAGCACCGGCCAAAGGAACATTTGGCTGGGCTCGTAACTCAGCCAATTTCTTACCCATCCCACCCCCAGCACTCAACAGCAAAAGCTCCCGCAGTCTAAAACCTGTTCTGGAAGACAAGACAATGAGAGACTGCGTAAGAAATGACATTTGAATGCAAAACCTGGAGTGACTCTTGTCTGATGTGATTGTCCTGGTTCTTTTTGCAGTTAGTCAGCTCTGCTTTATGATCTAAATTCCTCTGTCATGCCTCCCTGGGAGCCTGCCTGTCTCTTTTCCATAGGGCTGAGCTCTCTCAGGGGGTGACACTCTGTCTCCCGTTAATTTTCAGAGAAACTCAAAGCAGGGGGAGCAGCCATGTGAGTGTGAGAAGCTTTAACAAGACCTTTATCCTTTCATTTTCCTGTGAAGTTTCTGTAGCGTCATAGAAAAACCGAAGAGAAGCTGACATTAAAGCAAGTCTTTGACACGATTCAGTCTTCATTCTTCTGTTTCCAAAGGTTGCCCACTGAATTAATGGATTTAAAAATAAAATATTCCTGAGAAAAGAGGCAAGTGACTTTTTATACAGGCAGATAGTGATAGGGCGAGGGAGAAAGGTTTTAAACTATTAGATGAGAGATTTAAGTGAGATCTCAGGAAGGAATTGTTCCCTGGGAGGGTGGGCAGGCCCTGGCACAGGGTGCCCAGGGAAGCTGTGGCTGCCCCTGGATCTCTGGAAATGTCCAAGGCCAGGCTGGACACTGGGGCTGGGAGCAGCCTGGGACAGTGGGAGGTGGGGTGGCACTGGATGATTGCTGAGCTCCCTTCCAGTCCAAACCATAGTGGGGTTCTGTGACTCTCTGAACAGAGTGAACACACACTGAAAGTACCAGGAGGCTTGTGCCTGCTGGAGCTGTAGGTGACAGTATTTAATTATTAGCATTTGATTTAAATCCCAGTGGAACAAAGCAGAATTCAGCTGAATGCAGCTGCATGTTTTGTGCAACAGCTTATAATGTCTTAACAGAGGATGGCTGCTTATTCAGTGCTTGTGAAATGTGTTTGGTAATGACTTTTACTGCTCAAGTTAACTTTGAAAGACCCTGGTGGAATAAATCAAAGTCACATTGCTATTCATTTCTTTAGCCCTTGTGATATTTAAGCGGTCTCAGTATCAAATGGAACATGTCACTGTTTGTTTTGATAATCTTCATTTATGCTCTCTTCAAATAACCTCTTTTGCTGAGGCATCACATTCCTTCTTTTAAAAACCCTCTCTAGAAGCTGATAAAATTGCATTCCAAGTGGATCTGAGCAAGTAATGAGAACCGCATGGGCTGGAATAATTGTTTGCCTCTTCAAGTCCCAAATTACACTTCACATCATTTATTGCTCTGCTTCTGGAGTGGACTGTGTGAATCCTTGTTTTTAGTTTTAGTTGACAGCTTCGGAGCATTCGGAGAAATGTAATCCCTGTTCAATAAGTAGAGGAGATACTGGAAAAATAAAGAAAGTCCGGAAATCAGTTTGCTGTGTGTCTGGGTAGCTCAGTGAGGAGTTTCTGTCTTGACCAGATAGCCCTAATTTCAAGGCCTCATCCAATGAGTCAGTGGTAAATTATATGGAATTATTTCACAATTTCTTAATCTTCAGCCCTGCATTGTTTTCTGTTTGAGTGAGAGGTTGTGCTCTTTTTATGACATCAGGTTCAATTACACTGAATTCTCTAACTATCCCATCAATTACTGTGTGCACAAAGATAAACCCATCTGTACCTGAGCAGTATCTAGATAAGAGACCTCCTTATGTAGGTGTTGTGCAGGACAAACTGCACACAAACTGGCTGTCACAAGATTTTTATATTAAGATTTAAAAATCCGGGGAAAAAATAAATTTTTAAAGAGACACTTTGTTAAAAGGTAGAATTCTGTTGAGTTTATTCCAGTTGCAGAAGGAGCAGTTTGGTGTGTTCAGTATTCTCTTCTCGATTTGCTTTGCTGTTTGAGAAATGATTTACTAAAACTATTAGCCCAGACAGATGAAAGAAGAAACTCTTAAATCTACCCCAAGTCCTGTATTAAGGCCTCCATTATTACATAGATAATGTTTTAGACAGTTTTACCTTTCACTTCTTTTTAGTCTGGAGTTTGGCTTAGATGATGCTGAAAGAGCTATTTAAAGTGAATATATTCATGCACGCTTCTGGAGCAGGCAGCTGTACACAGTAATTCCATTTACTGACTGATAAATAGTGGATCATGCATTTATATTACATGTTTATGCCTTCAGGGAAAGCTTTCTTACAAGCGTGGTGGATTTTTTTTTTTCCCCCTCAAGGAAAATGATCAGTGTGGAAAGGTCTCTTACTTGTGGTTAAGCCAAAACATCATTCTGATCAGCAGCCTGTAATCAGATCATGCAGTGAATTTCTCAGAAATGATTGTCCCAAAAATCAGCATTTAAACAGGGACGAATGCCAACATTTCAAACTGACACTTTCAACATTTAGAGTATTCATAGGTTAATAAGAGGCCATGGAAGATTCTGGCTTGCTTTGGCTTTTCATTTTAGAAAGGAGATTTTCAAAGGTTCTTGGTTTTTCTTACAGGGTTTGTGAAATCTTGGACATTCTGATATTAAAGAAACAGTCTGGAGCAAATTAAATGGACTGAGTGAAATCTCTTGCTGCATTTTTATTTTGCCTCCTGACAGGATGCTAAAGGATCTTTGCACTTCTCCCTCACCCCACTCATCCTCACCCATAAATTACTGCCCTTCCAGCACTCCACGGCTGGTGACCTCTCTCTGCCACTGCTGGGACTTGGGAGTTTGGGGGATTTCTTGAGCAGCAGAATTTTAAGCCCCAGTAAAGAGATGTTGAAAGCTGCTCAATCGTTTCAAATGTCTGGTGAGGAAACTGGGTGGCCAGACAGGCTGTCCTGAAATTCCCACTCTGCACTAGGTACAGGTGGATGAATTTAAAATCCAGTTTATTTAACAGCACAGCAACTACAGCTGGTAAAGTTGTAAAACATTTCAAAGGACAATAGGCAATAGGCCCTCAGAGGTGGAATGTGTGCCTTGAATTGGCTCTGTGTGCTGAACTGACTGGTTCTCCTGTGGATTTTTTTTTTTGAAGGATCACTCAGAAAACCCTCTGGGTGCAGCAGTGACGCTGGCTCACGAGCTGGGGCACAATTTTGGGATGAACCACGACACACTGGAGAGGGGCTGCAACTGCAAAGCTTCCACAGATAAAGGGGGCTGCATCATGAACCCCTCCACTGGGTAAGTGCAAGGCTGAGGCTGGCAAAGCTGCAGCTACACTGGGACCTCTGTGGTTTCATTTTGTGCCTCAGGCACACTGAAAGGTAAAACAAAGAAAAGGTTTTTCAACATCTGTTAAATCTTCTCAAGCTGAAAAAGTTTAATGTTATCAGAGCACAGCATGTACCGTTGCATCTTTCTATTTCCAGGTTACCAGTGTGAGGGACAAAAATGCTGTAAGCAACTGGTTAATTTAAAAACAAACCACCCACAACCACACAAACTGCGTTGCAAGTGTTAAATCAGAATTTCACTGTCTCTCATCTCGCCAGCTGAGCATCAGCCACGATAGGAAATGAGCCAAGACTGAGATGAGTGTGTAGGAAATCCAGTAATGCAGGAAATGCCCTCTCAGACTCCACAAACTCTTTGTCTCAAGCAGAGCAGGTTTTTAGTTTTGCAAAACTTTTATTGTAAGTGTGGAGCAGTTTTAGGATGTGAGAAAACGAAATCTGTAAGGTCAGTGGGATTAAGGCTGTTCTGTGTCCAGAGGGAGATCTTCCAAGAAAAGAGATTAGAAATGTGGGAAATAAAACCAGTGAACCCGTGGTCACTTCTGTGAGGAGCTGGACTCGGGGATCCTCGTGGGTCCCTTCCAGCTCAGGATATTCCCCAGTTCCCCGTGTCAGTACTGAAGGGTGGCTCTGCTGCTGGCAAAGGCACCGTGCCAAGGGACAAGAGAGTTTTGTAGACGCTGAAATTCCAGGCAGCCTGGGCAGAGTGAGCTGTCGCTGCTTGCTGGGATGTATTTTAAATTCCTGTTAGAAACTGAAGGATACGAGTTCTCCGTGTCCATGTTCAAACTAGGACTGGTAGGATTAAATTGAAGTAAGATTTGCCAGAGCTCTCTGATGGTAAGTCATGTGTTAGACTGGACCAGCTGCAGGAATTAGACTGCCTGTGGCTGGAATCCAGTAAGAACCAGTGAGGCAAATATCTGCCAGCAGTGTAGGTACAGCTGGATGGGCCCTAGGACAAGAGGATGGTCTGGATGTTCTCTGATGTCCCTTCCAGCTCCAGCATTCGCTCTGTGTGCTTAAAGTTCATCTCTTGCTTAAAAACTTCCTCTGGGACTTGTGATCATCTCTCCCTCTGCCTTTTCCGAGACTGCACGTTTCTGGGAAAGAAGGGGAGCAGTCTGGGAGAGTCCAGGGAGTGTTGGGCAGGGTTGCTCCCTGCTGGTCAGCCCGACGGCAGCTTTGGAATTCCTTCAAAGGCAAAGCTGTCACCCTCCATCAGGCCAGAAATCGGGATCGTGGCCAGAGGCCAAGCGCAGCAAGCTGAGAGACAAACAAAAGAGAGCTGAGAGAGTAGTGCAGAATGAGAGAGATTTCTACAGCCTGGAAAAGAAAAAATAACTCAGTTCTTCTGAGACAATCGGTGGGAATTATCCTCACGGAATTGCATTCTGCAGCAGATCGGGGCTCTGTGCACACTGTGGGGGCAGAGTGAAGTGGGAGAGGGCTCCGAGGAGGGGCGAGGTGGTTGCAGGTGAGCAGGGGGCAGCAGGGCTGGGCTCTGAGCTCCTGCAGGGAGCATTGCAGCTTCTGTCAGCTCAGGTTCTGCTGCTCCACTTCGGGATAAACACAGGGATGCTCTCAGGACAGAAATTTCCAGACACTTTCTGGACTCATCTGGTGAGAGGGACATTAAAACAGCTCCTTCCTCCTTCAGCCTTCACGCTGGAGTGCTTTGGATGTGTCTGATCCTGTCCTGGGTGCTGGATGTGCTGGTCCAGACACTGGGCTTGGCTCGGCTCGGGGCGAGGCTGTGCCCACTCAGTGTTCCTCAGGATGTGAGGGATTGGATATTCCATTCCTCACCCCTTGGGGATGACTCCAAGCAGCTCAGCTCCCCTCTGGGGGTTTCTGTAGCACCTCCCAGGTTCAAGGCTGTGCCCACCCCCAGCACCCCACAGGTCTGGGGTGGGGAGTCAGCTCCACCTTGTACTGCCCTCTTTGGATTTCCACCAAACTCTGCGCTCCACTTGTGCCTGAGGAAGAGCTGTGGCCTTCCCAGCCCTGGGCAGGCTGTTTTGTTTGCACCGATTATTGATTTATAAATGGGAACTTCAGCTTTGGGCTTATAGCCTTGGGCCGTACCTCGACACCGTGCTGCTGTCAATCTCTGACAGACATTCCTGGAGAACACTCCGTGCCTTGAGCCAAGCTGCATCTCACCAATTCCGGATTAACACTTTGAATGTTTAATTACCCAGCGTGTCTCACCCGTAGCAATATTCCCTTGGGCACCGCTGTTCAAGGAACACTGAAAAGTTTTCCTCTCTGGAAGTGCTTGTCTGTTAAGGGAAGGCCAAATGAATGCTCTTTATCTCAAATGCACTCTGGAAAAAGCCAAAAAAATCCAAACTAAGAGCATCCCACATCCATTTAGAGAGACAGTCTGCTCTCGGTGTACTCTCTGCACTCACTCTGTGCTCTTCTAATTGGTTTAAGGCAGATTAAATGAATGGAATAAAAAAAAAATTAACTGAAGCTGATGTAAAAAGTACTGAGAAGTCCTTATCTGATGTCTACAAAAAATAGGAAATATCTAAGTTATACCAGAAAGGCCTCTGTGAATTTAACTTTGGAGTCATTGGTGTGGTCATGCACAAAAGGGAATGTTTTAAAGCTTATTACTTAAAAGTGCTTTCATCAATTATTGTAATTTCTTTTAGTTCTTCTGTTTCAGTCTTTGAAGAGGTCTTGGAAATTACATCTTGGTGGGAAAAAACCTCCAGGGATCAGGGTGGAATTTAAACTCTGTTGGATCTCTCCTTTAATCAGCTTCCTATAGTTTTTATTCTTAAAAGATACCAGCAGGATGAGCACCAGTTGCGTATGAGCTACAAATGTCTAAAGACCTACTACTTTAGCGAAATGTATTTTTTATAACATGAAATCAAGCACAAAACCCCACAAATTTGTGTCAGTCCAGGACTTTGAGATACTCAAATATCTGCTATGAAAATCACATAAATCCTTCTGTAGAAGTGGGGGCGGTTCCTATAAAAATACTATAAATGAGGAATATTTAGTACTAAAATTAATATTTCATAGTAAGGAATATGAATATTTAAATATATTTAGTTTTGATACTAATCATAGCAGTAAGGAATATTTAATACACATTGTCCTCTTTTTCATGCTTCTGCTGTAAAGATATTCCTCTAGTTTTTTTAATTGTTTTGGACATAGACCATTCCAAGTGAAAAAGAAGGAATATTAGAAAGATTTGTGGATCTTTTTGCTGAGCTCTCATTATCTGGAAACTAAGGGACTAGGCTGAGCCAGTGAGGCCACTTCAGTATTCCACTTGTTTTCCAAATATGTCCCTAAAGTGTCCACTCTTAGGAGTGAAAATATTCCTCCTGCCAGGCAGATAAATACCAAAGAGTTCTGGCGCAGCCCAAGGAATTGGTCTGGATTTATGTCCTTGCAAATGTGAGCAAAATTTAGCACTGCAGAGCAAAATACGGCCAATTAGCAGCGCTTTTTTATTTAATAATTCTGGAAAGGCACTTTTTACACATCCTTCCCCATCAAAATCGAGCACAGGGACATTCGTGGGGATTAAAGTCAGGTGAGCTCCCACTAAAAAGTTGAAATATTGAGCTCAGATATGTTTGAGATTTTTTTGCCAGCCTTAAGGGAAGCAAAATGTTGATAGTTAGTGTTCTCCCCTCCTGTAAACTCAAGGGTTGGACTTCCCCTCACCCTCTCACCTGCGCCCTTGGGTGCTGTGCTCCTGCAGCTTCCACGCAGCTGATCCACGCAGGGAACTGTCTGCAGGGAGGTGAACACACTGGAAATTCGTTCTTCCTTCCCTCTCACGGGGAGTGCTCCTCGATGTCTTTGCATTTTCTCCTCGATGTCTCTGCGTTTTCTCTTCCTGGGGGAGGTGAATGAGAGCAGGAATCCTCCAAGGACAGGCAGTTTCCCCGAGCCCATTTAGATGCTGGCCCTACAATTGTCTTTTTCCCTTTGGGATGCCCCTTTCTGCAATAACCAACTCCTCCTTCACTGGCCCCTGGCAGAAGCATTTTCTCTTCCCAGCAGCATTTCTTGTTGCTGGATCGTCCCAGCCAGGGCTAATGGAAATGGCTCCTGGGACAGAGCCATGTGTTCCATCTCTCCTTGCCTCCCCGTAGACACAACCTGGTGGAACATGGGGAAAGGGCTGCTTTGTGGTGTCCCCTCCAGTCCCCTTTGCACCTGGATGTGGGAATGGTGGAGATTTTTCTCAGGTCTGGCCCACTGCTCATACCCTTTTTCTTTCTTTATACATTTATTTACGAGGTGGAACACCCCACACTGATCTGGAAGGTTCTCCTCAAAGCCCGTGGTGGAGAAAAGATTAAATAAATGGAAAATAATTTAAATACTCAGGAGAATGAAATTACTGTGTGAACTCTTGTTTCAAGAGATGAAACAAGTGGCAGATATTCAGGAAGTGGGAAATCTGATGTGTGAGAGAGCGTGGCCGTTGATATTTGCTTAACAACCTTCTGAAGGAAAGAACATCTCTTGGGAAACTTTTATTTTAATCTGGGCTTCTGGTAGACCCAGTTTTCCTCTTTTCCAAGAATTCCAAGGCATTTTCTGATCTGTATCTCTTGATGACACACAGGAAAGTCTGGGCCAGGCACAGGATAGAGGAAGCAGATTTTTTAGGATGCTTCCCCTTTGTCGTGTTCCTTCTGTGTGATTTTCCTTTTGAAAAGTCAAGAATGAATTGAACCCCTCTGCCTGCATTTTTTTCCGCCCCTGTTCTTATCTTGGATCTTGTGTTCCCATATCCAATTTTCACAGTGGGAATTTAAAGACACTCCGTGGTTTTCACTCAGATTTTAAATTGAATTTACTCGAATAAATATGACTGCAAGTGTTACAGGCAAGTGGGGCTTGGGCTGTGGCACTGCTGGTGGAAATTCCTATTTTGTGTAGTGATGATCATGAGTGAAAAAAAAAAGAAGGAGAAATGAGATCAATTTAACCTCTCAGCTATAGATTATTATTTTAGAGGATTTTTGTGGAACGGTGCCTCACGGGAAACAAAGGAACAGCTAATTTTGAGTAATTGCCTTTCAGCACACAGTCTCACCTAATTACTGAGTTTTTGGAGGCAGGGTCTGGGGGAGGAGACCAATTAGGAACACAGAAAAGAGCACAGCGTAGAAATCATACATGGAAAAATACAGGTTCATTTACTGTTGTAATTTGGAAAAGACATTTTTCTAACCAATCCAAAAAATCCCCACTGTTATCAGTAGATTTTTAAGTGAAATTAAGACCTTTTTGTTAGAATTAAAGCAGGGAGCCAATGGGAAGCTGCCTATTTGTGGATGAGAGTGAGAGCAAAGGGGATCTGTTAAGACTCAGCCGAGTGACAGTCCCAAATTAAACTAATTGACTCGAATTAAGCATTGCTGAGGAGAAATGGGGGAAAATGAACCATGGGAAGGACCATCAGGTGGGCTTCTTCCAGGTACCACTGACAAAGAGCCTTACTGGGTTTTAATTCCCTCCAGGAGCAATTAGATATTCTGCACTGAACACTGAGTACATCGGTAGTAATTAGGGTGAAATAAAATATTTAAGTGGAAACAGAGTGGGTGTTTTTTTTCCTGAGCAGTAGTACAGATGTCTGTGAGGAGCTCAAAGAGACACCGAGCGAGTCCAGGAGTTGCACAGGAGACACAGCAGATGTGAACACTCCTCTTTGCCTCAGTGGGGATGAGCTGGTCCATGGAGCTCTTGTAGAAGTGGTCCAGGCATCCCAGGATGAGCTTAGGAAACATTTGTTCTTTCACAGGCCAATTCCCAAGGTATTCCTGCAAGGCAGCTCTGCCGTAAGTGAGGAAGAGTTCATTTGGTGCTTTGCTTTCATGTGTTTGCTTCAGTGGCCAAGGAGTGGAGCATCACACTTTATTTTGTGTTTATTTATAAAGAAACACCCATTTCTGCTGGCAAGGAAAAGCTGGTTTTATTGGCTCCCCTCTGTTGACAGCCTCTGTGGTAGCAAATACATTCTCAGAGTCATCTAAAATAGCTATTTATTTGCTTTCCCCTCCCGCCCTCATTCCTGTTTCCTGCTTGTTGCACACACTGGAAGGTCTTGCTGATTTTCCTGGTGTAAATGCTCTGATTCAACCTCTGCTCAGGCTTGGAAGGTTTCTCTGGAGTCTGTGCTCAGTGCAAGGGCAGGGTTGGCAGAAGCTCTGGCGTTCACACGCAGCTCTAATTGCAGCAGTCCAGCAGCAGAACGCTCCCTCTTCCCCAAACCTCTGGGCTCCAAGGATGCATCTGGAAATGTTCCCCAGAGCCACCGAGGTGCCGCAGCTTGGATTAGTGAATATCCCAAATTAAGTGTTAGGTCACAGGGGTGCGGGTTGTATCCGTGTACAGGGTCTCCGTCCAAAACCATCCGGTATTTCTGCTGGAAATACGGGGTTGGGCAGAGAAATCAGCCTGTGGGTCCCAAACCACACCTGGTTTGCTCCCGTGCTGCAGTTTGCTTCCAGCCCTGGTGAGCAGGAGCAGCGTTTGTGGGGCTGTGTGAGCATCCAGGTGATGGGAGCCAACCAAAGGAAAAGCAAGGCTTGAGGAGGAAGAAGGATGAATATTAATGAGGGTTCCTCAGGGATCTGCCTGGCTGTCCGGGAGTGCAGTGATCCTGATGGAACTGGGGCAGATGAACAGCAGGATTGGGTCAGGCTGAGGGGATTCAGCAGCCCCTTCACTCCTCCCCTGCAGGGCAGTGTCTGGGGAAGCAGCACCCCACCACTAAAATGTTCCACAGCTTTGTCCCTTGATGGTGCTGAAGGTCTGTGCTTCCCTCGTGGATCCCTCATTACCATTAACGAGGTTTAGGGCTGCACATCAAAAGCAGGCCAGGGGCAGCAATGCTGATTTTACACCCCACGAGTGAATATTTGCATCTTAGACGGGTGGCTGAGGGCTCCTGGAGAGCTGCTGGGCTCGGAGGGTTTGGCTCTCAGAGGGTTTTCTGAGGAGCCTTCTTGTTTTGTCATCTGCTTTTGTTTGATNTTAAAAAAAAAAAAAGAAATCTTAGACAAAAAGTCAGGGTGAAATGGGAAAGAAATCAGAAATCGAGTGTGGGAAAGGACACTTCAGTTTACTGAGTGGTTCTCTTTTTTTCCTTGCAGACATCTCGCAGCATCTTGTAGCTGCAGAGCTGTTGAATGTTAGATAATCAAACCATCAGTAGTTAGCACAGAATTCCCTGACCCCCCTCAGTCGGTTTTCAGCTGTTCAGACCTCACTTTGTATTTTTCAGTCTGGCAGCTTAGAGACATTAAACTCTGGAGTCAGCAGAACTATCTGGAATTACCTCTGTTACAATTTGAGGAAAATGAAATTATCTTTCAGATGTAAACAGTTTCTAATTAAACTCTGAAGCTGTTTATGTTTCCAAACCAGTCTGAGCTGAGCTCGGCACAAAGACAGACTTCTTTGTTGTCTTTTTCTTTTTTTAATAAAGTTGATATACTGATGTAATAAATTACTTGTGACAGAGCTAGGTCTGTTGTGCCAGCAGTGCAACTGCTTTTTTTTTTTTTCCAAAAAAGAAAAACCTTAAGCAACATATCCCTCTGCCCCAGTAATTTAGCACATTGCATTCTGGTCCTTCCTTTAGTAGGAAACAGCCACGAGATTACAGAATAGATTTATGTCAGTCTTTCCCTTCACTCCAAGTAGCCCCACGTCTGCAGTGCATTTGGCCTTCTTTTTTTGTTAATAATTTCCATGCCTTGCAGATATATTTAATTTTTGTGATAAATAAGATCTGCATTGAAGAATTAGCAGCGTTGGTTGAAATCCATTTAATTTTTCCCAGTCCTTTGCAGGAGTGGATCACTGTTAACAATTAGAACACAGG
>VYZQ01015638.1:0-15162 GCA_013400655.1 Mystacornis crossleyi | reverse complement strand
GAGGAAAATGAAATTATCTTTCAGATGTAAACAGTTTCTAATTAAACTCTGAAGCTGTTTATGTTTCCAAACCAGTCTGAGCTGAGCTCGGCACAAAGACAGACTTCTTTGTTGTGTTTTTCTTTTTTTAATAAAGTTGATATACTGATGTAATAAATTACTTGTGACAGAGCTAGGTCTGTTGTGCCAGCAGTGCAACTGCTTTTTTTTTTTTCCAAAAAAGAAAAACCTTAAGCAACATATCCCTCTGCCCCAGTAATTTAGCACATTGCATTCTGGTCCTTCCTTTAGTAGGAAACAGCCACGAGATTACAGAATAGATTTATGTCAGTCTTTCCCTTCACTCCAAGTAGCCCCACGTCTGCAGTGCATTTGGCCTTCTTTTTTTGTTAATAATTTCCATGCCTTGCAGATATATTTAATTTTTGTGATAAATAAGATCTGCATTGAAGAATTAGCAGCGTTGGTTGAAATCCATTTAATTTTTCCCAGTCCTTTGCAGGAGTGGATCACTGTTAACAATTAGAACACAGGGCTATGGGGAAAAAAAAAAAAAAAAAAGAAAAAAAGATAATTGCTTTTTATTTAGTTTAGTCTTTCCCATTTCAGTGGATGTGCTGTTAGAAGGGAAAATATTTGGTGTATTCTCAAGGAGAACTCTCCCGGATTGACAACATGACTTTGCTGTAAGTGGAGCTGACAAGAAGAGAGGTGACTTCTCAAATGAAAACACATTCTACTGCTGGTGTGATTATTTATAGCAGATACTTAAGGACAAGCAGGGGTTTCTGCCGTGAGATGTATCCACTTTTCCTGGCCTGGATGCTGGGATGAGGGAGCTCAGCTGCCTTTTGTCTTGTTGCTGTAATATCCGTAGGAAATATAGCTCT
Organism: Mystacornis crossleyi; assembly: GCA_013400655.1. Classification (NCBI taxonomy): domain Eukaryota; kingdom Metazoa; phylum Chordata; class Aves; order Passeriformes; family Timaliidae; genus Mystacornis; species Mystacornis crossleyi. The sequence continues at coordinate 14,272 of VYZQ01015638.1, read as the reverse complement.
GAGAGGGACATTTTTCTCCTGCAGTGCTGCTATTGCCATGACCCACGAGAACAAATCATATAAGGACATTTCCCTTTATCTTGGCTTTCCGTTTCAGGGAAAAAAAAAAAAAAAGAAAGGAAAAAAAAAGAAAACAAACCCCAAACTTTTCAACCTGCAGGGATAAATCTGCAGCGCAGTGCGTGGAGAACTGAGCACCCAGTGTCCAGCTTTAATTGCTGTTACTGAATTCCAAATTCCTGGCTTAAAAATGGAAACGTACCTTAAAGGGCAAATCCTTAGGGTCACATGAAAGCTCCTTTTTGAACGTGTGTTGTGTGCCCAGGAGCATTGGAAGGAATTGATGTGGACTCGGAAGGCTGAATCTCTGTAATTAACTGATGCCCACAGCTGCATTTGCCACAGTTGTCATGGGAATCACAGAGCCCTTCGTGCCTGGCATAGATGTGCAAAATGTTTAAAATTTTCCTTCCTGCGAAGACTTTCTTGATCTTTTCTAATGCTGAAGCCTGTCACAAAGTGCCGGGCACATTTACTGGGGGGTTCTGGTGGCAGCAATGCAGGGAGGCTCCGTTTCAGCCTCTGCAAATGAATGAGGCAGCCCCAGGGATGAATTAAGATAAGAAACCGCCTATTTTAGAGTAAAAGCACTGAAAATGAAGAGGTGAAATAACTTTGGTGTCCTAGAGAGCCTTTCTTTCTGCCTCTTACAACGTGGAAATTGTGTTCATCTCCACCCCTGACGCTGTCCTGGCAGCCAACCACCACCAGGTGAGAAATCCAGAGCTGGTAGGGAAACTCCCACGGACTTCAATAAGGCCAGGATTTCACCAGGATCCACATAGGGGTTTTTTTTCCAGGTTTATCAAAAGCCTTTCATGCCTGTGAGTGAAAGTTTTAATTCGTTCATTAAGGATTGCTAAGTCTTAGGTCGTGGCTGGATCCATCCTGTCCCCGCGGCTTGAAATGGTGAAATAAATACAATGTGGCTGCTAATTTTTCTTTGTTCCAGCTCTGTGAAAAAGAAAGGGGAAGGTAGAAAAAGTGATTCCTTGTTATTATATATTCAGGATTTTTTTTAAGCATTCCACTTCCACTCATCTGAGGTGATTTAGGTGATATGGGATAAAAAGCTTTTTTCTCGTAACAGAAGCAGGGAAGGTGGGAATGCTGGAGAAATTCCGACTGATTTCTGGCACTGTTTTTCCTCACTTATCTTTCCTCTGGATCTTCCCAAAGAAAAGAAAAAAATTGAGCCATGCTGCTTGCAAGTCAGATCCTCCTGTCTTGGAATCCTGATTTATTAAGAGCCTGGTAGCACAGATGTTAAGTGAAATCAATATGAGCCTGTCCCCCAGGTATTTATTATTCCCAGCTTTTTGCAGGGCTCAGATCCTTTTCTCCAGCACCCACATCTCACGAGTGGCATTTCCATACACTTTCTAGTGCTTCTGCTCCTGCTCTTCCCAGTGGAACAGCTTCTCCACGTGCTCCATCCAGAGGGTCAATCCTTGGGATTTGTCTGGGCTGGGAGCTGGACTCGAGGATTCTCGTGGGTCCCTTGCAACACAGGATTTTCTAGGAAATCCCTTCTCCCTGGCCTGGGTTTCTCCTGGTTGGGTTTAGCCCTGTTTGGAATCCACTTTCCTTCACTTGTCATTTGACCTGCTCACCTGATGTCCAGGCTCATCCTCACCCAAATCCATCTCCTGAGCCCAAGTACCCCCTTTATGTCAGCTCTTTCAATCAATCTGATTCCCAAAGTCAGATTTTTTTTTTTTTCATCCCTGTCTGCTTCTGGCCCATTTTAAAAAAATCAATTTGAAGGTTTTTCAAGGGAGAAAATCAGAACGTAACTGCCTGGAACACAAGCAGATTGTAAAATCATGTTGGGAACTAACCAAAGCACCTTGTCCCTAATGAGAAATCAGTAGGAAGCTGATCTTCAGCAATGGTTTGGACCATTTGTCTTTATTTGCTCATCACGTGCTGAAGACTGTGTTTTGTGTGACAAATTTAAACCCAGAGCACTCTGGTTGTGCTCCTTATCCACATTTCCCTTCACTGCCGGGAGCTGCTGGCAGGCCCAGGGTGTCTGCATCCCACTTTTCCTTAGCCTGGGACCAGACCTGACCCGGCCTTTTCATCCCTCCCTCTGCTCTGTCTTGCTTTTTTGACTTTTCCTGTAGTCAGCATTGGATTAGCCTCAAATTCTAAGCAGTGGATTGTGAAACCTGAACTCTCAGCAATCCAGCAGATTTTTATTAATGAGGTAGTGGTCTAAAAGGAAACAGAGCAAAAGATGAGCCAGAGGCAAATTCAAACTGATTATAGCTCCTTGCCTTGGCTGTCTGGTTTCCAACAGGAAGAACAGTTGTCTGAGTTCAATTCCCATGGAGCTTTTGCAAATGCAGATAACTCCAGCACAGAGTCAGGATCCTGTCAGGGGTGATAAATTGGTTTGGTATTGCTTCACCCCCTGAACACAAAGGAAAGTCACAACAGGCCTCTCCTCCAAGAAAAAAAAAACTTCTCTGACCATCCATTTGTCAAGGGAAAGTAACTGCTAATAATGTTTTATTTGGCAGTTTTGTGACTGCCACGACAGTCTATACTGTATAAAGCCATTAAGTGTTGTTCCCCTGCAGAATGGGTTTTTGGGAACCATCCAGGCATTTGTTCTGTCGCTGCTTTCTGCCCCCAAGTCCCACATCCAGCGTTATAAATCTGCCTTTTTGAATATTCCAGGTAGTTAAAACTTCACTTTCCGTGTAATGGGAGAGGTCAAGGCTGGGCTGGGGCTCTGTCAATCCCGTCTGGGCACCTGAAGGGAGATTGCTGGAGTTCATTCCGGGAATCTCTCCCCGGGGAAAAATTAAAACAAACTCGAGGTGTTTGTGCGCAAAGTTTAAACATTTACTTGGAAAGGCTTTCTTTCCAGTAAGCCTGGAAATCCCACTGTAGCACAACAAGCCATCCAAGCAGACATCAATTAAATTAACCACCAGTGTGAAATATTCCCAGTTATTTACTGGAAGAGTTAGAAGCCACCATGTAATGAACGTGACAGGAGCTGTAGGAGAAATCTGGGCTTGTTTGGAAGCCACTGACCATGAGCTCAGGCAGAAGAGCTTTGATACCATCTCTGACTACATGGCCCAATTCCGTGCTCTACTTTATTGATGCTCTAGGTATTACAGCTCTAAAAGAGGAGCAAGGGAGTGAAAAATAGGCTAGAAAAGTAAGTATGAGTTGTCAGACATCTCCTACCTTTTGAAGCAAACTTCCCATTTAAATGCTTCATCTGGATATGAAACCACTCTTCATTTTTAGCTAAATCCTTCCAAATCATCTGAAAAAGATGAGCCCCATCAGCTCTGGGTCCGATGTCTTGGGCAAAGCTCTGTCACGTGCTGCTTCCAAGAGCCCAAAGGGTCCTCCAGCTTCTCCCCTCCTCCTAATTTTCCCAATTTGCTGTTTCCGAAAGCTTTGAGTGTGAAACAATCTGCAGATCCCTTTAAGCTCCCCCTTTATTGTGCTGGTGGGGTCAAAAACTGCATTTGTGCCTTTCCCCCTCACACGTATTTAGAAATGAAGACATGGTTTAAATAATGGATTAAAAAGTCCTCCCTTATTATGGCACTTGTCTAATTAATAGATTAAAAAGTCACTCGATATTATGGCATTTGTCTGATTTTAAACAATTGCTACTAAAATGTGAGGTGTAGGAAATAACGTGTAGTGACAGAACTTGATACATGAAGGGATCTGTAGTACTTGAACACCTATTTCAATATCAAAGAAAACTGGATTTTATCTCCTGCTTGACACCTAATTCTGTGAAGTTCTTTATGCTTACTAATTCATTAACATACTTGCTGTACAGAAGAGCTGGAGTGTCAAAAAATGTCATCTAATAGCAAATTCACTTTTATTCTGGTAGGCTCATCTCTCTTAGGAGCCCAGAAAAAGTTGTTTTCAAAAGCTGGAGAGCAGTAATAATGTCTAGAAGGTTAAACCCAAGGGGGATGCTTTTGAGTGCAAAAGAATTATGTCAATTAGATCAGGAATTAGAGGAGGCTGGAAAATTGTCACAGTTCCTTGAAATCAACACCTCCCTGGGTCTAGAAACGTTCACGTTGTTTGAGTTTCTACCTTCTAGAGGTTCATTCTTGGGTTAATCTCTCTGGTCCTGCCATTTTTCCATGGAAGAATTACTTATAACTGTGTTAACAAAAACAACCCGATCCCTATTCTTTAACTTAATCTCCCCCCTCCTCTATTTTTATGTTCTTGTGTAAAACCGGGATATGCAACAGAAAACTTAACCTTTTTCTGTCTTAGACATCTGCAGAGTGAGACCAAGTTCAAACTCACATCTCCACCCTCCAGTAAAAGGTTCTGCACTGCTCTCCTCCTCTCCAGTTGTCAGCCAAAAATCAGGAATTTTGGAGATTAAGGAGATATTCATATCTTTGAATCTCAAAGGGTCCTCGAGTCGAGACAGAAAAAAAGTCACTGTGGTGGTCAGTTCAAGCTGTTGTCATGGAAAGTGTTGGAAATTCAGGTGCTGGACTATGGAAACTTCCAACTCCAAGGGCTGGGACTCAGCACCCCTCTGGTCTTTGAGCACCTTCATGCTCCTAAAATGCACAGCTGATGCCAGAGATATTTCTAGATATGGCCCCTCAGGTTTGGGTTTTCAGGAATTCTGGGCACAAAGTTCAATCCCAGTTTTCTGCAGCTTTGGAAATTAGTTAACCAACAGTTGTTTCCATAAGTATGCTCCAAAAAAAATCAAAATGTCCCTTTTAAAATTAATATAATCTCCAATTATCATATTACCTCAGGGAGGGAGCTCTGGTGGTGCTTAACAGAGCTCTTTGGGGCTCTTGTGCATTTTAATTGAGTGAATAATTGTAAAACACTTCAGGGTCTTTTGGTAAAAGGCTCTATATAAACATTGCCCTAATGCTGAATAATCGGGTTGGGATGTGAACTGGAGGAAATGAACCCTATAAATAGATCTGTATGTACATATAGGGGGTGTGTGTGGGGGGGTGTGTGTGTGTGTGTACACACCAACATTCGGGACAGAAAATGGCAGTTCCTTTAGAAAAGTCCTGCAGCTCTCGAGTAAGAAATAAAGAGTGAGATTGGATAGTGATAATCGTGATAGTCAGAAGGGTTTCAAGATATGGTGAGCCTGTAGTTTCTCCTCCTGTGCCATGCATGGAGAACTCCCAGAATCAGTGCGTTACCCCTTCAGTGATGCTCGGTGAGAAGCAGCCAACTCTGTCGTGTTCATGGTGGAGGAACTCCGAGGAGGTGGATCCGAGGCACGGAGATGCAGACACAGAGGATTCGCAGGAACCAGAGGGGTTCCACCTTTCCCGAGGTGGTGCTGCAACGCAGCTGGAGGGGTTTGGGTCTCCTGCAGCTCAGGGCAGTGCCCCTGCAGGCACATTCCAGATGGAGCAGTGGGAATGGCATCAATGGGATCATCCGGCAGCCTCAGCAGCAGCACCAGTGCTGGGTGTGCAGCTGCTCTGCGTGACCCTGCGCGGATCAGTGGCCGCTGCGTCTCTGCTCAGAGCTTTGGCTGTCTCATCTCCTCAGCCTGTCATTTTCTGGGGCAGTGGCTCTGTTCCTGTGCTTGTACTCTCCTGTCGCTCAGCCCCTTAGGAAGGGGAATTCCTCTGAAATGGAGATGATGGAGATGAGCTTTTATATTTCATGGAAAAAAAAAAAAAAAAAAGAAAGAAGCCTGTGCTGGGCAACGAAGTGCTGGTACAAAAAATCCTCTCTTCTTAAATGGGACTTGACAGAGTGCTGATGCCACTTCACTTAGTTAATGGAGGGAGCCATCTAACACAGGCTAAATGCAGAACTGCCTAAAGGAACCTGGCATTTGGAGGGCTGGAGTGCTTGAAATATAAATGAATGGGACAAGCCCAGGCTCTGTTTCCCAAGAATCGATTACCAGGGATCCTCTTACGACTGAGAAGGTCTTATTTGCACCAGCAGGCAAAGCTATTTTTGTTGGAAACTGGGATATTTGTTGCTGGGGATTAAACACATCTTTTAAGCACCAAGGAGACTCTGAGGAATGCTGTGGATTCAAGAGGGGTAGGAAGACTGAAATGATTTTCTGTGCTGTAAAGCCACTGAAGAGACTGATGATGGTGCTGGGAACAATTTGAGTTCTGTAGAGTTGTACCCACAGCCAGAGCAGTTTGACAAAATGATCCATTGTGTATTAAATCGACTGACTCAGACAGTGTAAAAATGTATGGGACACAGCATTTTAGAATAAGAGTTAGGTTGGACCAAAGTTTCTTTTCTCTTTCCAACTGTAAAAAAAATAAGGATCTGTAACAGAAAATGTCTTGAGTGAAGATGGATGGGGCATAAAGATTGCTAATGAATTTTTTACCTCTGGAAGATTCCCCCATGGCATTCACGAGCTGGTTTTCCAATAAAAAGGTGTCTGAGCTGCCACAGGAAGCACAGACATCCCTGTCTAGGTATCACTGAAATTCTGGAGCCAGGTCGAGGACTGACTTTACTGTGGAGACCCCCTTCCTTTCTCCCACCCTAAGGCAGCTCCTTCCAGGTGAGACCAGAAGCCTCTTTACAGGGTAGTGAGAGGAAGCTCCTGTATTTGTCCAGGGGATGAGTTCCTTTCACATCACCATTCCTCTGTCATTTTTCACACACTCCAGATCCACTGCAACGTTGGTTTGAGCCCTCCTGACATCTGATATCTGTCACTTCCCATCGTGTCTGCCAGGGATTGCATTCTTCTCATGAAACAGCTTTAAAGCTGCAAAGACCAACAAAATACAGCCTCAAATCACAACAATCAAGTGCTGTGGCTGTTACGTGGAACTTTATTGGTCAAAAAAGTGAAGACTGGTTGTGTATCAGAATATCACATTAATCAATCAAGTTTTCAGTGAAACACCAACTGGCACCAACTGATATGGGACCTTCTCTTGCATGGTGTGGTTACCCTGAAGTTTCTCTGTTTCCACCAGCTGGGTTTGTTTCTGGGTTTTTATTGCTTGATTTGGGGATTACTTGGTAAAGAAGAAGCATTTTCAGGAAGTGTCATCATGTGCCATGTGCTGCGCTGATGTCAGCTGAGGAAATCGGCGTCAGGAGCAGGAAAAGCCAGAAGACGGATGGATCCCTGAGCTCAAAATAGGAAACAGCTTGAAGTTCCTTTCGGGGGAAACATAAAGCTCATTCGTTAGCAATGACACAGTTTCACCTCTGGCACAAGCAGAGGACTCTGCCCTCCTGCTGATGGCCAGGCACACCTCACATCCACGCCAACGACCCTGGGAATCCAGGGCTGCAAAGGAACAGCCCTAAAACATTGGCAGTTTAGGCTGGTGAGCTGTTCTCATGGCCCGCGTGTGGCTGAGAGGTGTCCCGTGGAGAACTGCATTGGTTGTGCTCCTGGATGGATTTCAGTCCCTGTAAGGTGTGTGTGTCTGCTCGGCTCACCCCAGGGGATACCAGCCTAAACCCGTGCCACTGAAGAGCTGATCTTGCCTGGACGATGCAGTATTCATTTATTCACACTTTGAGATGAGGGCTGTGTCTGTTCAAGCCCCCCTCAGGATTTGTCAGTCGGATGTATCTGGGTTTGTTTTTTCCTGCTGTCTGGCAGGAACCCATCCTGTGAACAAGTGAACAAGTGCATCCATCTACTTCACAGTCACGTACGCAGAATTTTGTGGGGTTTCCTCCCCATCAGACTTAGGGTAGGACAGAAGTTCGTGGTGTTCTGTTAAGAACATCTCCTATTGCTCAATATAACTTGGTCAGTAGTTTTCCGAGTGCCTTTATTTTCTGTTCCGTTACTCCGAGTACCTTTCCTGTCCTCCCTTGGGGCCCAGCTAACAGCCTGGCTCCTACCTCCTGCTATTCTGAAATTTCTTTATTTATCTTAGGCTCTGTCATTTTGCTGAAACATTGATATTTTCCAGCAATCAGCTTATTACATGGAGATGCCTATTAACTTTCTTGAAGTCATATGTCAGTGAAATTCAAAACTGTTTAGTTTAACTTGACAAGCCCTATAGTGATATTGGAAAATTATTTTCTTCCTCAGACTCGTGTTTATGTTCTTTTCCAATGAGCTGGCTGTTTTATTGCAACAGAAACTGTAAAAGAGGTAATTTTAACTAGGCACAAAATATATTCTGTTCTGTAATGTATCCATAACCTTCTAGAAGATCCTAATTAACTTCCTTATGTCAGCATAGGAAGCTCTGTTGCATTTGTAGTTGCCAAACATTTCTTTTTAATAGAAATTATCCCTTTCTGAGACCTACGGGCATCATCATTCCCAAAACAAGGTTTTCATTTCAGGATATCAGAAACACCAGGAGATTAATGGAAGTCTGAAGTTCAGCAGTGCAGAATTTCTGTTACCTTGCTTGTCTGCAATGATCACAATCCTAACAACACGTGGGTGACACAAAGCGCTCAGGGAGGAAAGTGAGATTGCCAGGTTGGCTCCTGAGCTGCTGAAATGTTGAGTTACTACTGGACCATGGAGTGACAAAGGTATCAAGTCTGAGGAGAGAAGCTGTTTTACAGCGTGTCTGTGACACAGATTCAGGGTAATTCAATGTGGACGTGAGATATTGGGAAGAAATCCCTCCCTGTGAGGGTGGGCAGGCCCTGGCATAGGGTGCCCAGAGAAGCTGTAGCTGCCCCTGGATCCCTGGAAGTGTCCAAAGCCAGGCTGGACAGGGCTTGGAGCAGCCTGGGACAGTGGAAGGTGTCCCTGGAGGTGGAATGAAAAGGTCTTCAAGTCCCTTTCCAACCCAAACCATTCCATGATATCTCAGCACGGAGCAGGCCCAGCAGCCCTCAGGACACCACACGGTCCTGGTGTCACTTGGTCTCACATCTATGAGGCAAACATTCATCAGCAGAAATGGGATTAAGTTCTCCGAGAGAAAAACACCAATTATCTGCTGATATTTGCACTACACGGGATCGTTTTGTTCGCACTGTCTCGGTGTTTTGCAAAGGAAATGGGAGCTGTTGTGTGCCTGCGCAGCAGGGCCGAATCCTGCACTCAGCAGTGGGAATTCAAAACAGGAATAATTTCAGCACGGTGTCATTACCGCCATGCTGATTTAAAATAAAAACTGTCTTTGCTTTAATCATGCAGTTCCCAAGCTCAGCTTTAATGAATTGCAGAAGCAGGCTCTTATCAAGTAACAGTGGGTTTTTTTCTTTTATTCTTTTTCTTTCCTGAAAAGAGCAGGAAGTTTGCCATTCTGCCGAGCAAGATGAATGAATTTGCCATTTGATGCTGAATTTTCCAAGAAGGATTAGGATCTTTTGCGCTTCTGCAAATGCAGGATACTTCTTGCACGCCCAGCATTTCCTTAGGCTCACGATCATAATTTGCATTATAACTCCATATGCAAAAGAAGGAGAAGAAATTTCAAATGTGAACACTTCCAATCCTTAAGAGCAGCTACAAATTGAAGTGAAAAAGTGGAAATTCCATTACTCATTGTCAGAAATTATTATTAATGGGTTGGGCTCAATTTCACAGTGAATTGCTGTATCTCAATTGTGTGTGATGAAAAGCAAACACAATCTTCTGGTTGAGGCCCAGATGTGCTAAAATGTCACAGTGTGACAGGAGAGAGAGGTTTTCACCTCATATAACAACCTTCCTTTTTGTCTCCCTGTGTTTTTCTTCCAGCTATCCATTCCCCATGGTCTTCAGTAGCTGCAGTAGAAAGGACCTGGAAAACAGCCTGGAGAAAGGAGTGGGAATGTGTCTGTTTAACCTGCCTGAAGTCAAGGAGTCCTTCGGTGGCCAGAAGTGTGGGAATGGCTATGTGGAAGATGGAGAGGAGTGTGACTGCGGGGAGCCTGAGGTAAGACACCACCTGGGAGTTACTGCTCACCTCCTGCCTGCAGGTTTCTGACAGTGGAGGCTTGGTTTGGCGTGTCTGGTGTAAAACAGAACTCTCCCTTCTCTGCTTCCATCCCATCAGCTTGAACCTCAGAGTCTCACTAGTGCAGGGAGTCTCGAGTGTATTCGAGTTGCCGAAGTTCAGGCTGGGCTTGGGTTAAGAATTTTCTCAGTTCATCCTTAGAGAGCAAACTCTGGCTTGTGCAGCAGACTGGCCATGACCTCGTGTTCCTGGAAGTTCCTTTCAGCATTAGCTAATCAGCTAAACTCAAAGAAAGTCTGTGAACTTGGCTCGAATTTCTCAAGAAAACGTGCGTTAGTTGAAGGTTTGTTTCCGTCAATGAGAAGCCACTCATGTATTTACATTTTAGCAATATTACCATAGAAACTCTGCAATCATAGAATGGTTTGGATGAGACCTCAAAGATAATCTCATTCCCCTCCTGCCATGGGCAGGGACACTTTCCACTATCCCAGGCTGCTCCCAGCCCCAGTGTCCAGCCTGGCCTTGGGCACTGCCAGGGATCCAGGGGCAGCCACAGCTGCTCTGGGCACCCTGTGCCAGGGCCTCACTATCCATATATATATAACACTATACAGATAGAAATATTGATATTGGCCAGGCATTTTTCATTGCAGCTTCAGTTTTTAGGTGCAAGACCTTTCCTTCCTTCGCTGTGGGATTTTTCTTTCCCTCTAGCCAATTACCTCCCAACAGAAACAGCCTTCACCGCCGCCCAAATAGATTGCTGCTACTTCAAAGATTGTTCCATTTAATTCAGGGAATGTGTCAGAGGACTCCTCAGATCGGCAGGAGATAGGCAAAACCTGGGGGTCAAATAATATCCGAGCTGGCATCCTTATCCCTTTTACATCCCGTCCTCATTGGCTTTATTGAACTTCTCTCTGATTATCTGAATTAAAGGCAGCAGCAGATGAGGGATTTGTTTCCTGTGATAAATAGGGACCTACAGACAAAAGAGATGGGGGCAGTTAGCACAGCAAGATATTGCTGCATCCTGCCCATGGAGTGTATTGGATTTGTCCAAGCCGTGAGGATTTCCTGACAGTTCTCTCACTCCTGAGGGTAACGAGGTTGGAGGAAGCAGCCTTATCTCCTTGTTTAAAGTCAATAGAGTGCAAGCAGCTTGCAAATGTCTCTCTAACCCAGTTATCTTTCTTGTTTTCATTTCTGAACGTTGGTGAAATCTTTTCAAGTCAAAGCCACTTAATGTCAGCAAGCACTGACTTGATTTGCCTCTTCTTTCTGTCTTTTTGCCTTTTTAGTTATACTGGGAAAAGTGCAGCTTGGGTGCAATTAAATTTATTTGGGATTTACTGCTCTAACCTGAGTGGCTCCAGAAAACCTGTATGATGAGTTACCAAGCCACTGCCCAGTCATTTATACCAGCTCAGTTCTGTCCATGGTGTTGCAGTATCCCAAGAATGAGTGATATTAGGATTAAATTCCTCTGGGAGAGTGGGCAGGCTCTGGCACAGGGTGCCCAGAGAAGCTGTGGCTGCCCCTGGATCTCTGGAAGTGTCCAAGGCCAGGCTGGACAGGGCATGGAGCAGCCTGGGACAGTGGAAGGTGTCCCTGCCCATGGCAGGGGGAGGAGCTGGATGATTTTTGGTCTCCTCAAACCCAAACCATTCCATGATTTTATGATCCTAACAATTTTAGATTATATGACCAAAGATGCCTGATGTGCTGCAGTGTCTGTGGAAGGAGGGTTAATGTAGAGCATAGATGGAAAAATAAAGGAATGAAGAGAAATAAAAATCCTCGGTCCTTGAAAGATGAAAATGTGTCTACTTTTATAACCAGTTGCAAGGGGGAATAGAAAACTACAAATTGCTAACTAAGAAGTCAGACAAATTACTTCCAAATGTAATTAGGAGGGAGTGCCCAAACAGCTGTGACATGCCAGGGACAAGTCAACACAGCTTTTGTGCCAGCAACACTTGTCTTACAAAATCTTGTCTCACAAAATCTTGTCCTACAAACCCACCACAGTGCTCTGAAGGCCTTAACAAGTGGATGGAAGGGGACAGGACTGTCACTGCAGCCTGTGAGGAGTTCAGAGAGGCTTCGAACCAAACCTTTCACCGAAGCCTCTCTAGGAGGTGGAGGAGCTGTGAAGGGCAGAAAACTGCATTGACAAAAATTGGTTAAAGGACAGAAGATACCACCAGATATAAATCACCTGTTTCATGCAGTGGAAGGAGAGCTGCTGTGCTGTATCCATGAGACGTGTCCTGGGGACTACACAGCTCAGCATTTTCATAAACATCCTGGGAAGAGGAATAGTCTTTAATTTGCTGCTGATACTAGTTAGGCTGCTAGAGATGAAAACTGGCTGTGAAGGACTGCTGAGAAACCTTCTGAGACAGCTGGAACAGGCATTAAGATGAGAAATGGGACTCACTGAGGAGTGATGCACATTCCAAAATCACAAAGATGATGGACTCTGAGCTGACTCTGGCCATGGAGGAACAAGACTTCATATTGCAATAAATAGTCTCATGAAAATGTCAGCCCAGTGCTCAGGAGTGGTCTAAAAGGTAAATAGGCTCTTAGAAAGTACTAGGGGAGAAATAGGAAAACAAAACAAAGCACCAGCAGACCTCTATAAATCTGCTGCGCCTGAAACTGTGTGTGCAGGTTTTCCCTACCCCTCCCTGATCCCAGGGAGGTTAAAGCAGAGTGAAAAAAGATTGAGACAAAAGCAATAAGATGGTTCAAAGTTTCAAAAGGGCTCTGGCTGGAAAAGGAGAGAATGAAGGAAAGTGCAGCATAAGCTGATAAAATCGTGAGGGGAATGGAAAGGATGAGTGAGGAGGGATTGTCCCCCATGAGAAACGAGCAGATGAGGTTAGGAAATGGCAGGTTTTGAACGAGCAGAAGGAGCTGCTCTGCTGAGTGTGTTAGTTCCTTCACTCTGCCTCTTACAGGTGCTAAAAATGCCTGTGGAGGCAAGGGAAAGCCAAGGGAAAGCCAAGGGAAAGCCAAGGGAAAGCCAAGGGAAAGGCAAGGGAAAGCCAAGGGAAAGGCAGGAGACTGGGAAGGTGTCAATGTCCTTAAACATCTTCTGCTGGCTGCCCTCAGGGGGACACAAGGACAGAAAGGTTATGGGCTGAGCCAGTGGGGTCTGTCTTGTGTTCCTAGAGAGGAGAGGGTGAAACCCAGGCGTCCTGTCCACAGGACAGAGCCTGGCATCACACAGGTGCTGCTGGAATCGTTCTGGGGTTGGGCTGCCCTGGTTCCTCTGATGAGCCAGGGGAGCCACACTGAGAAACCCTCTCCCAACATTGCTGTTGTTGTCAATAAATAATAATAATGATAATGATGATGATAATAATAATAATAATAATAATAACAACAAACTCCAACGCAGCAGTAATTTCAGGTGGCAGCCTCCATCCTCCAAAAGCCTGGTGAGCCTTTCCTGTCTGTTTGCTTGTTTATGTTAAAACCATTCCTGACAATCCGATAGCCCAGGCACAAAAACTATTTACCAAGCTCATTCCCTGCAATGAGCAGTAAGTGAGACAGCAATTGGAAATCTCAGAGGCTGCTGTAACACCACTCCAAGAGCTCTTTATCCCAGCCTGCCCGTGGAATGCAGAATGCTGCTGTGGGGCCAGAGGATGGCGTGTTGCAGCTGACTGTTTCAGAAGGACCTTAATGGCACTGACACCCGACTCTGCTCGTCTCATTTTCGAGGTGAATTTATAAAATGTGCTTCTGTGCAGAGGAATGTCACTCCTGACTCGCAGCAGCTGCTCAGAGATATTTCCATAGCCTGCTGCCTTCCGGTGATCAAAAATAGGGACAGGAAGTTGTTCCTCTGCTCCAGAGCACAGCTGGCTTTGTACATCCAGGAAGATACTACCTAAGGAACAGTGAAATGCTGAGAATCCTTCTGTTTTTTGCTGGTGAGTCAGTGCTAGCCCTGCCTTCCAGTTGGGAAGCTTTGAGAAGCCAGCAAAGTACAAGAGGCTGTGAACATCCCTCTAACCCACTTATTCTTCCTGCGCTCCCTGTGTTGTTAGTGATCCCTTGCGAAGTCAAACAGACTTACCACAGCCGAAGAGCAATTTTATCTGCTGCTATTTCTGTGAGAGAGATGAGATTCCAGCTCAGCTGGTGTAGCTTGCAGCTTGTGGGCATTATCTTGGAAAAACAAATCCATTCTTTTCTGAGGCTCCTTACGAGCCCGTTCTGCCGACAGTAAAGTTTGCAGAAGCCCACACGCGGCCCCACCTAATCCACAAGTGTGAAATTGGGATGTGTCAGTGAGTGAGGCT
>VYZQ01015635.1:58030-80654 GCA_013400655.1 Mystacornis crossleyi | reverse complement strand
TTATGGCATCATGCATATAAGAGAATGAGAAGCAGGTATTTCCAGTTAAAGGGAAAATCTAAAAAAAAAAAAAAAAAGCAAAATTGCACATCACAAACAGTTATTCAGAGAGTCCTGACACATGAGGATTCTTGGGTTCCAAATATTTGTATTAAGAAGCAAAAAAGAAGCCTTGAATCTCAGCTTTGGAACAAACAAGCAAAATTAAAATAAGTAAAATGATACATCAGTGGACATTTAGCATTATTTAGATAGCTCCTTTGGATCCTTTAGGAGACAAATGAGATATAGTAATTACAATTTTTATTTTACTTTGTCACTGGAAACAATAGATGACTAACATAGGTATGTTCCTACTAAAGGCTTCAAAATAATTTCACAGAAAAAACTTCCAAACAGGCAAATCATGAAACTGGCAAAAACTGGTTTAGATCTGGATTCCACTAAATCAGAAATATCATTAGATGAGTATACTCTATTGCATTATAAACAATAACAGTTTCTAGTAATATTGTTATGGCAAGAGTTCTCATCCAATGCTGAGTTCTACAAATCACTTTTCTTAAAGCAACAGCACGATATGGTCTTTGGAAATGTTATGTTGCTGGTAGCTTTGCGATGCTTTTTATTCATAGATGAATTTTGGCCAGCAAGCAGTCTGCTCTCTTTGATTTTCCAACATCACTTCTCAAGGGAAAACAAACTGCTTCCTGAGGCAAGGACATTTGTACTTTGATCAAAGTTCTGTGAAAAGATAATTTTCAACATATTGTTTGAGCCTGCCTCTGCTCAAGAACCCATGCTGTAGAATGAAAAGCAATTTTCTGAGCATAAATTCAGGCTTCAGATCACCAGCTTCTCCTTTAACAAAAAACTAATGTGGAAAGCCTCAGTATCATTTGCTAACTTGCCAAGATTGTACTCATTGTACTTAAAAATGTGCGAGTCTTGAGACCACTGCATATACATGCCCACAAATATTTCAGTAATTCAAGACTAAAAGTATGTGTCCTATCCTTCTGGGTGACTCAGTGAACGACGGCAATGTTAAATTGTTTAAACGGTTAGAGATTGCAAAAAGTGAAGAA
Source organism: Mystacornis crossleyi (assembly GCA_013400655.1). NCBI lineage: Eukaryota > Metazoa > Chordata > Aves > Passeriformes > Timaliidae > Mystacornis > Mystacornis crossleyi. The sequence continues at coordinate 79,566 of VYZQ01015635.1, read as the reverse complement.
CAAAATATTGAAAAATAATAAACATGTATTCAGCACAACATCATTTTGAAGATTAAGGAAGTGCATTGTCTGTCTCCAGCCAAATACATTCAACAAGCAAAAGGTACTGATTTCACAGCTACCTCAAAAGACATCTTAAATGATCTTCAAAATGAGGAGACAGAAAAAGAGGGTGAAAAGAATTAATTTCTATTAAGAGAATGGTAATACCTCGATGCTCTAACCAAGTCAGAGGCTCCTTTGTGTGGAAGCCTTGGTAGAGACACTGTGAGGTACACCTGCCCCAAAGTTCTTGAACTATTTGGGGGAGCTGAGGAAAGGCTGCAGGCCGCCATTCTCTCACAATCCATTACTGTCAGAGAGCAAGTACTGGCAGTGCTATTTCTCACATTTTCATCAGCCAGTCTGTTCCAATTTGAAAAATCATTCAAGCTGATGCTCCTATTTCCTTAGGTTTGTTTTTTTGGTTTTTTTTTTTAAGATGAAAATAACTTGCCAAGTGTCACTCTGTGGAAGCTTTAGGCTTAAACTCTGGTACAACATCCTCAGCCCATCGTCGTCACCTTTACCATTGCTGTGTCGGACTGACATGCCCGGCTCTGTTATCTTCAGAGCAGTTATGGACAAGAGGCAGCACTGCAAATGTTTGCTCACAGCCCATCAGCCTGACCTAGCTATGACCTTTACAGCAACTTTTTATTAAGAAGCAGAAAGCAAGGCTGGTATCCAGAATCTCTTTATTCTCTGGCCTATCCACCAGCACTGCAAACAAGAGCACCAAGTATTGTCAGGCGTGAGGGAGATTGCTGTGATGCCAAACAGAGGCATCTCAAAAGCAGGCACTGAGAAGTGATTGAACTTCACTCCAGGCGAATTCAGGGATGAACACACACCTGCTTCACTGGGACAGCAGTCAGACAATCAAACCACCTGGGTTCATTAAGAGTTATGCCAAGTTCACTGACTCATTTCAAAATAAACTGAAGAGACTTCGATCAAAAGTAATTTCTGATCTGTGCAACAAATGACCAAGTGTTCAAAATATTTCAGTTTTCTTCACACAAAGAATACATAATTTCAATTTCCTATTTAACTTCCGCTTACTCTAACCTAATTCTTCAGGGAACAGTGCACCAGCTGATCCTCAACTCCACCAAAACACCCAGGATCAGCCAAGTCAACCCATTAATTGCAGTACCTCATACATCTATATGGCACTTAAGCATACACCCACACACCAAAAAGATCAACACTGGTCATAGCCTTGACACCTAAATCCCCCAAAGATCATTTGCAAACTGTGACTTCCAACAGCAGCATCTTGAAGCATTTTGATTTAAGACACTTAAGAGTCAGACCTTTCCAGCCCACAGCAAAAAGCTCTTGTGCAGTGAAGCACCACACACGATGCTATGCAACAGGGCTGAAACAGCAAAGTGCTCACAGGACATTAATTAGCTCTAATTGAGCTGATGTCCCAGCCTGTGCCTGACACCACCGCACGCTTTCTTTTAAATCTTTTCTATGAGAAAGCTCTTGTAGGTAAATCCAGAGCCAGTCCTGTAAACACCTCTCTCCATCAGGTTCTTGCATAATTAAATACCAGAGAGGGCACCTGCTGGGCATGTTTCCCTCCATACCGTTCTGTGTTCAAAAAGCCTTCTGCTGTTAATCAGCACGGATTCCCAATCTCTCTGGCAGTAACTGGTGTTTCACGCTGCAAACCACAGCTCCGGGAATCATACACAGTTTCAATAAAGGGCATGACCCCTAATAATCCTGGCATAATCCTGTTGCCTGATGCACGTGGATCCACCCCAATACCATAACAATTAGTTAATGCTCACAGTACTGTAATTTGACAGAATGAAAGCAGATTTAGTCACTTTACAAAGCATTAGAACCCGTCTTTCTGTAACACATCTTGCTTAAAACCTTAGGGCAGTGAACTAACACCAGAAATGTGATGCTTTCAATGTCAAATTCAGCGAGTGAATGTGCTGGCAAACACAGCCCTCGAAGCCATTGATTGGGCAATGCCTCTCTACTCTCTTCAAGTTTTGATTACTTCATTAAATTTTTACATCTTTTCTTCCCTCAGAATAAGCAGCATATGTTGAAGAAATCTTAAAAATAATCTTTCCTTCAAGGGAAACAGTTTTCCCTCTAGTAAAAGTGTATTGTTACCTTCAGTTTCATTGTAACACAGGAAAACGAAAGTACTGAAAAATTCAATGTAGAAGATGTGTTTTTAAGGGCAAGATCCCCCACAGTACAGCAAGAACATAACACAGTAAAATAAAAGTGGTTGTTACTGGATTTTTAGATTTTTGGAGCAAGAGGGTGGGCTGAATGCTTACCGTCTTCTCCCAATTCTGCCAACAGCCATAAAGCCAAATGCTCAATGGGTATTTTATGTTCTACAAAGAAAAGGCTGGAAAAATATGCTGTACAAATTAAATACCTAAGGGAGGTTACCCTAGAAGAAAAGATCTTAGTTTACAAGTAAATCTTTAAATTAATCATGTTAACAGATGCATTTCTGCTTACTGTTTGTGAATTTAATAGCTCAGTGTTAGGGAAAACTGGAAATAAAAACAACAATTACAGATAGCTCTAACTCATCATTCTGCTTTTTGAGTGCTTGTGAACATGAATCGGTGCTCTTACTGAGGAGGGGGAAGTTGTAAACTGTTTTGTCCATATCCCTTTCAACACAGACATGAAATTACGCTAGTTTGTGATCCAAAATGAGTCTGTTCTGTACAACTACACCCAGGCTGCTTGAGATTCCAAAGGTGCTGGTAGTAAGGGTATTTCAAAAATTTTTTCTTGCCCCAAACTCTGCAAAACTCTGCTTGTGAATGCCAAGAGCACTCTGGCTAAAAAGATGGGTACTTGGTTGAAACCCACTTTTTTCTGTTTAGCGGTCAAATCAAAATCCCACCTCAGCCATCAGCACGATGTCATTCCAAAATGCACTCATCTGTGGTACATGCTTCTATATAACATACTAAATATGTGCAAGGACAAAGCAAGCAGGGGGGTGAGACAGGCTCTGTTCATTGGGAAATTCACCTGCAAGTCCCCAGTCCCTGGCTCAGCCAGCATTCAGCATTGGTTACTCTGAGCTGGATCTGAGAGACAGCATTGGCTGCGAGAGCTCTAAAATGCAAGCTGAGTTTTGACGCATCAAACCATGCAGACTGTAACTCATGAAAATGCTACTGATTGTCAGAAGCAGTTTTATTTCTGTCTCTCTCTTCTTCAGCATCTTCTCCCTTCCCTTCACCCACTGTTGATGGTGCAGAGAAGAGAAGTAGATCAACACTTGGGTACAATCAGGCAATAAAACTGTCTTCCAATTTTGTTACGTTTTATTAAAATATAATTATGACTTTGCCTTTGTCATGCTCTTCATCCAACAGCCAAAAGGTTGGAAGCAAAATTTGGTCACTGACTCATCTCTCTGTGAAGAACAGAGAAAATACAGAAGGTTTCTATTCAAGGTTTTGTTTTGTTTTTTTCTTCTCTCATGCCTGTCCTTCATTACAAGATTAGGCCTTTCCTTATGCTGGAAGACTCATTAGATGGTAGGTTATCACTCCACAAAAGCCATAACCTTTCTGCACAAGCAGCTCTGAGGGAATATTAAGTCAGCAAGATGCAACATTTGTTTTCAATTCCTGAGAAGCAAGGTTTAGAAAAGAATCACTTCGCAAAAATGGTCTTTCTATTCATCTGGAGGCTGAAGAAGCAGCAGCTCCCTATGATAAGGAGATTCCTCCAGACCAAAAGATAAAGAAAAATTTGGTTTTAAGAGAAATACAATCCTATCCCTTCCTTTATACAGTGTCAGGTGGGAAGCGTGGGAAAATGAAATTCCCATTAAAAATAGTGAATTAGGCAACACATTTTCTGCACTCATCACCTTTGAAAAGCTGAGCTAATTCTATGCCTGCCATGATCCCTGGGTGCTGCTGAGGTGATTCAGTGAAGGCAGAGAAGCCCCAAGAGATCAGGAGGAAGTTGTTGCCAACGCAGCTGTGACACAAAGCCAAACTGGTCATTGGAAGGGAGACTCCAGCGGCAACATGAGCTGGAGGCAAGCACAGGGGAGCCCTGGGAAAGAAGAGCAACTCCCAGGAGAGCCTTGGATTTTCTTCACACCACTTGTCCCTGTAGCATCTCCAAATTTGCATGGGACAGATGTGATACCCAGCGCTTGCTCTCCTCGCTTTTTGGATCCAGGTTAAGTTCTATAGCTCTGAAAAGGTTCAGCCCAAGAGTACACCCCGTATTTTGTCAGAGTTATCCATTCTCTGCTCACGTCCTTTCCTCAAGTACCACAGATCACTGTGCAGACAGGGGTGAAATGAGAAGACATGAAGGATGAGGGCTGTGAAGCAGAAGGTGATGATTTTAATCTCCTTCTGAGCTTTTACAACACAGAGCAACACTCACTATTTCAGCATTTGCTCAAGTTTGTATTAATTTCTTGCTGTTCTTGCCATTCTCTCCTGAAAACTGTGCTGGACAATTTCAAGCATATGTTCTTCTGGAGTTCACACAATGTGCCCCGAGCAAGTCTGCAGTGAAAGCCCTCTACATGTAATGATATGAGAGCAAGGAGGTCTAGCCTACACTGTAGGATTTTGTAAAGTATAGAGGGAAAATGATCTTATTCATTCTCTTTCTGAACTTTTCAACTCCTGAGAAAATGATTCTGCATCCAGCCTAAACAGAAGTGAAATGTTTCAGCTGCTTTGACTACAGCACCATGTTGTCTGGGAAACAGGGGCTTAGAGAAGGTATAGGTGTATTTTTCTTAGGGTATCATTAAACCCCTTTTTCATGACAGACTTGAGTACCAGGAAAAAGTAGTTTCCACAGGCAGCACAGGGAAATTCAAAAACTGATCTAAACACAAAGAAAGTCCAGAGGCTGTCAAAACCAGTGCAGTTTATACCCCCACTTGACCTTCTCCTTGGACACATTAGCAAAATCTAAATTGCTGGAATCTCCCATGTGGAGAATCAGCACAGATTCTTTGGTATCATCATGAATACCCTCAGATTCTTTGGTATCATCATGAAGTTGCCAATGAAGCAAACATTACCAAGTGATAATAGAAGCTAAGACAAAAAGAAGAATACAAGGAATATAGGATAGGGGATTGTTATATGTCAGAGTAATCTGTCTCTGCCACAGATGACACCATCAATTCCTCTTTGCACACACAAACAACAAATTCATCCCCAGTTATATATACTGAGGGACTCCACTGAGGTGGACTGCACCTTCTCTGATACCAGCCTTTTCCTGCCAATAGAAATCATTTGATCTTGCTCACAGCACCAGAATTCTGGAAAGCTGCTGAGAGTTGTTCACCCCCGCCAAGAGTTCTGAAAAGATCAGGACATATAGGCCACAGGATAAGACTTAGATCAGCATTTGGGTGGTCAGAATTATCACTCATTTTTGAAAACCAAGGCAGGATTTGTTAATGCCTATCTATTTCAAACTTTAAAAAATTCTCCATTTCCTTGTTTGCATAGAAAAATTCTATATGAGGGAATATGGATAAGGCAGAACTTCCAACAGTACAAATTAGCTCATAGTAAAATAAAGTCAGCATGTATGCACCTGGGGTAAAAAGCATGTGCAGATTTCCTCAGCTGAAAAATCCTGCTTTGGAAGTGTACAAGTGAATAGTAGCAGCACAGAATTTAAAACTTGAGAAAAATTACAGACACCTCCAAAATGACTGAATTCTGCAGTCCTAAATGTATAAGGAGAGATTTAATCTAATCTAAACTCTAAACTAATCTAATCTAATTTAATCTAATCTAACTCTAAATGTAACAAGTCTTCTGTTTCTATTGTTGAAATCTTAAACATTGAATAAAGGCTTCTAGTTTGGCCTTACCATGCATTAAGCATGACAGATTCTGCTTTCAATCATGCTAACATTAAAAAAAAAGGCCAACAACCATAACTGTTTCAGTCTGGGTTTAGAGCTGGTTAACAACATACAGAGCAATGACACAACAGCTGTACTTAAAAATATAGCACCCCTAAAGTGAAAAAGCACACTACGGAAACAGAATGAAAATTATTAACATGATTTGTTCTCCCTGTCATTTAAAAAGAGACTTGTTTTTCCTCGTTTAAGAAAGCTAAGATCTTACAAACAAAAGCTGTTTCATGCCAAGCAGTTTAGGTGGGTGTTTTGCATATGCAGAAGCTCTAGCATGTAGCATATAAACAGAAACTCCTTCCACACAGCTCTAGGAAAAACAGGAATCACCTCAGAGAAAAATCTTACAGAGTTCTGAATATCCTCTTTCAAGATTTTTAATGACTTTCCACTCTTTCAAGATATTTAATGACTTTCACACATATGTTTAAAGCAGAATGATCACGATCAAGCCAGTGTATTTTTTGATAAGGACAAAGAATTAACCACTCACCATGCCAGCAGTCAATTTCATGTGAAGGAAAATGTAAGTAACCATTTTCATGAAATCAAACCATGAGTTACAGTGCCAAAATTATAGTGGGACAGTTCACAGATGTGATCTCAATCAGTCAATTAAAAAAATAAAAGGAAAATTACAGAAGTATAAGAAGTGTCCCCGGTGCTTCCTTAAGTCCTGTCTACTGAACTGCTGCTCAAATGAGCTCCACAATACAGCCAGCCAAGATCTTTATAAGAAATAATTCCTTTTCAAGAAATGCTGTTCTGCTTAAGCAAGAGTTTTTCCTATGAACATATTGTTCAGTTGGAAAATTTCAATCCCAGCAGAATCTGTACTGAAGAAGAAAATCCCCTTCTCCACTCTCCCCCAAAAAGAAAAGACACAGTAAAATGAAACTGTGGAATGACAAAAATCACTGGATAAGAGCTCAGGCAAAGAATGATACATGGCACTTCTGCAATTCCGATATACCAGAAGCTATTAATAAAAAGCATACAGTAACTATGAGTATAGAGACTACTTTCCAACATATCTCCTAAATTTCAATTTTTGGGAATTTTGGGGATAGATTTCCATCCAGTCTGAGTTTTTCCATGATTAGTAGTTGTCTCAGGCCAAGAACACACACAAAAAAACTTCACAGGTTAATTATTTTCTCTGGTTTGTGGTTTGGGGCAGGTCTCATACATCCACACCTAATTCCTTACCTGCTTCTGCTCAAAAAAGATTTGAAATACACTCCTTTCTGCTAGGTATGCTTTTAAAATTTTCTCTTTAAATGCCTCTAAATGCTTTGGGCTACAAAAAGAGGTCCCAAAGTTATAAATATTCATCGTATTAGTCTAAACACAAACTAGAGGTAGTCAAAAAATAGTATACAGGTTTTTGGAAAACTTCCACAAACTTTTACATTTTTCTGTCAAAATCCAGTACTTTACAAAACCTCAGAGTATCAATTTTTCTGAGCGGCTCTAATAAAAACTACAACTTTCAGCTCCAGAATTTGTTTGTGTCTTCCTCTGGAAACAGTGCACTAAGATGAAACCTCCACAGTGATCCCTTTCTTTCAGCAGACAAAGTTTAAGAGGATTTTGTGTTCTTGTGATCATTCAGGTACTTAGCAGTATGAGGCAGAGGCTGCCTTCAGATGTGTGAGCCAAAGTCTGCCTCCCGCAAAACAGACCTGACCCACCAGTAGGACACGGCTTAACCGTGGCACAACTCACCAAGGCAGGCCAGTCTCACATTAAGAGGGCCTTGAACCGCTGGGAGACAAAGCAGTGATATCTCTGCCCTCACCTTTCTGAGTGACAGCTGTGGGAAATGCTGCTGCAGTGGTCAGGGCAGCAGAGCTGAGCCACGCACCGAGTCGCGGGCACTGGACTAAGCTCCGTCAGGTTCACAGTCCTGCTTCCACCCTGGCAAAGCCCTCCTCAACTTCCTAAAAGCTGGGCACGTTCACAAACCCTGCTCACAGGCTATTTCTGCGTTCATCGGGTACTCCCGATTGCTTTCTTTAGAAGTGGCTGAGCCACAAGTGACCAAACCTTCACTGGTGGTCCGAGGATTATATCCATTCTTTGGGAGGTTTGAAGAGATGGCACTTGGTCCAAAGGCTGGGCATTTGGCTACAGAATGCCCTCAATTTGGGAGGGCATCAGATGCAATGACCTGCTCATGGATTCTCCGTAGAGGCATGCTGGCACCAAGAGCCTAAAACTTTCATACCAGATGCTTTTGCATTTCTTCATAACAGGCTAAGGAGCACTCAAAAGAGAGAACATGAAATACATCTGCAGTTAATTAAGAGACAAATTGAGAGAGGGGTAAATACCTGGTACAGGTAGAGAATGAAATGCATAAGGCATGCTTCAAATTAAATGTTGCTGCATAAATGAGAAACTGGGGAACTGTTTTTTGTCTGACCTGTTCATTCGTTGCATTCTCAAGGTTAACATTTATCCATTTTCATTAGACCAGCAACATCACCAACTGCAGTGAGGTTCTAAAAACCATTGCATAAACCAAGAGAATTAAATCTGAAATATGCAGAACTTGGGTTCATCAATGCAAACCCAGGGAGACCTAAGTTAATTGTATACATTATTTGTATATTTGTGGCCAGAGTACTTGGGAACAAAAGATGTCATATGCTTCTTTTTCTCCCTTGCTATACTGAAACTGCACATAATTCTAAATATTTCACAGAAACAAAAAAAATCACAATCACTTATTACTTTTGCCTGTATGTATTTATGTGCTTGCAGGTTCCTCCTGATGCAAGAGCAAAGGGTGATGAACTTTCCACACGAAATATAAAAACAACATCAATGGCACAGTCAAAGAGCTCTGCATAATTTTCCATAGTTGATGATTAGTTGACTTAAGAGACAGTGAGTTGGAAAATTAATCTTTTTCAAATTTATAATATGAACATAAACATGAGCAAGTACTTTGCTAAGCTGTTCTACAGATTTGGAAATAATCAGTTTAGTATCAGGATTTTATAATCTATTTAATGCCAGGATAAGCACAAGTGGGTTTTGTTGCTGTGTTCCTTTCCTCCTGCCACGGAAAAAAGGACAGCTTTTTACACACTACAGCTGACTAGAATTCAAGCATTAAAGTTTAATTCCTGAGCATCTTCTCTATTAGTAAGAGTGAAGAAATGGAGGGGGGACCGAGCTTTCAGGTGGGACCTCCGGAGGTTGTTTATTTGAACATCTGATATGAACTCAAGTGACAAACCCTGAAGAAAGAAACTCTTATTTCCAAGAATTTCTGCTAGCCCTATCCCAAAGCATCACAAACAAAACCCCTAATTCCTTCAACTAAGGTAACTCTACTGATGTGAAAAAATAATAACAGCTTGTGCAAATGAAGAGAGAAGTAGCATATAGCTTGATTAACCTCATTTCCTACTCTTTCTCCTTTTAAACAACAGATAGTGTCCAAATAGCTACACAAACTTTCAGAAGGAACTCAAGACAGAAAAGAAACCACCACTACACCCAGTGTAACCTGTTCTTTACTGATCGTTTCCAAAGGATGGTCAGAGAGGAATTCATTGTCAAACTGCACATTTTGAGAAAATATCTTTTTTGAGAAAATATCTTGTGTGATTAAAAAATTCACACAGCTCAGAACTTGCTACAGTTCAACTTCATCTCCAAAACATTTACCATAACACCAGCAGATTAAAATACATCACAACTTCAAGGTTTCAAGCGATGACTTCCAGGAAGTGTGTAAATGTGTGCAAGTATTTCTGCTTGTAAAATGGAGATGGAAATTTCTGAAGAAGCTCTTCCAAATCCTAGCTCTGAGTTCTTCAATTCCTGGTCACAGAAGGAACCAGAAACATGAAAGTAAAACTTTNAAGTTTTCTCCCATCCCTTCCCGGCTTGGGCAAGTTGAGTTTTTTCCCGTGCTCCTCGACCTCGCTCCGGAGCGCCCCTGCCACCTCTGGCCGTCACTGCAGCAAAGGGGAAAGTGCCTGACAGCCCCGGCGGCTGTCACTGGGGTCTGATTTCTGTTGCTTATTACTGCCTTAGTTATTGTTGTTTTTGCTTTGCCTTGTTGTACATATATATATACATATATATATAAGTAAAGACCTGTTATTCCTATTTCTCATATATTTGCCTGAAAGCCCCTCATTTTCAAAATTATAATAGTTCAGGAGGAAGGGGGTTACATTTTTCTATTCCGGGGTGGGAGGGGGAATCCTGCCTTCCTTAGTAGACACCTGTCCAAACCAGAACACTACTATAAGAGCCTGAAACAAGAGATGAGGCATTCCAGGCTGCTCTCCAAAATGCTGTTTATTGTATCGTGGGTCGTGGGTACAGAGAGCAAGCCTCTAGCTGCCAGCCACACCTAGAGGCCTGAAGGCGAATTCTGTTCAGATTACAAGACATTATATACTTTTCTTTTTGCTGAGTACCTTAATACATGATAATCAAATCAGCACTACACACAATACCTATACATTTGCTTATAGCTATTATTATTATCATACAATAGTCCTTATTATCTAGTCATAAAGAAGAGTTACAAATTAAGCTTGAAGTTAATTTTCAGTTTTCTTGAAGTGGTAAATTCCTAGATCTTTGTCCTGTTTGCTGTACCACATCTTGTCTGCTGTGATATTTTTCTATTTGGTAAAAACATGTTCTTTATTTATTTATGCTCTTCTCGAAATTTATCTACTTGGTAGATAACATGCTTTCTGTTTGTAGTCAAATAGATCCTTTGTTCTAGTCGAAAAAACCTCCTTCCAACTTATTTCCAACCTTTGCCCTCTCAGTTTACTGAGGACCCCTGGTTCAGCACAACTCCATATCAAAGCTTGCTTTCATCTCTATTTCATTCTCAGTTTCCATATTCAGAGATCTCTCTGCCAGACCTAGATATCTGTGAGACTTTCCTGTCAAACTATCACCCTCCCCAACAAGCTACAAACCCTGAACTTCTGCAAAATATAGGGTTGAGTTTGCACTCAAGTTTCTTACATCTGACCTGACCCTGTCTGGCCCCCTTCAGCCACGACAGGTCACAGTTACAATTAATGTACCGCGAGGTACATTACATACACGAATATTGCCCTCGCAGAAGTAGTTGTGTAAGTCACTGATCATCTCTCACGATCAGCTGGCAAGAACAAATACAGTCCCAGCAGGGTTCAGGAACAAGAGGGCATAAAGGACCCCTGAACAGACAGGATTCCAACACTTCAATCTGCCAGTGACAGCAACAGCCGCTGTAGACTCCCACTTCCCAAAGCTCTGGGGAGCCACAGCTTCAGAAATCTCTCCCCCTGCTTCCTCCCCTTTACTTAATTAAACTGCAAAGAGTAAATAAGAAATACAGCACACGGAGCATTTTGATGTCCCTCAATGAATCTACCGGTCATTTTAAGGCAGCACCAAGATATTTTAAAAGAAGGTCTCTGCTCCGGGCTCTGTACATCTTCAGTCAATACAACTTTTTAGGTCATTTTACACAAGGACAAAGCCCAGAAATACACAGCAGGAGCCCAACTTTTAACCAGATTCAGACTTTTTTTAAAAAAAGGATATGTTTCAACAGTACAAACCAAATTTGAAAGAACAAATATTGTGCCTGGATTTTGGCAGTTAAACTAAAAAATAAAGCTAATATTTGCCCTGAATTTTATGAAGAAACTTAGACCCTGTTCCTGAAAAATCTTAAGAGGTTTGATTATTAAATGCTGATGGAGAAAAAAATTGACTTTTAAAGGGCTGTCTGCTATTAGACAGTTTTACGTGTTCCACACCTTGTTGAAGTTCTAATTTCAAGGCAAAAAAAAATTCTAACAAACAAGAGGTGGGCTAGTTTGTGATAAAACATTTTATTTATGGGGGAGCTAGATAATAAAATGTTATTTTTGTGAGAATATTATACATCTGCATAAAGTAGTAAAATGAAGATGCTGAATTTTGGTCAACCTTACTGGGAGAAGAGGGTGCAAAATACCCAGCAGGAACAACCCTCAGTTTACATCACTTATAATCCTGTTAACAATAAATTGGGCTTGACCAAAACTCTAATAAAGCATTTCCTATAAATGAGATTTTAAAATGTTTACTCTGTAATCTCCAAGGAGCCACTAAAATCACTGCTGTTGCAGGCCCTGCTAAAACCTGGTCCAGTTCAGTAAACCATATTATTCTGTGTATGGGGAGAACTACACCACTCTGAAAGTAATTTTTGCCTTGGGGATAATTAAATGCATATTGTACCTTAAAGTTACAGCACCAGGAAGCTTTAGTTTATTGAACTACTTTAATTAGAAAGCATTTTACATATTTCTTAGCCCCAGTTTGTTGTCTTAAACATGCTGGTGAAAAATGTTAGGATGGGTAAAATTCTCATTTTTTACTTTGCTTAAGGTACTATTTATAAACATTACAATGAATCAGGCCACTGGAGCCAGAACTTCTCACTTACAGACTGGGGGGTAGTTTCTACTTCAACTTCTCTTCAAAGCAAGCCCTCTAATCCTTGTGTTTTAGAGGATTTTGCTACACACTAAATAATCAGCCACTGCATGCCAGGGACACACTAGCAACAGGCCAGGAGGAAAAAAATTAGCTTTTTTTTCTGACTAAGCTCCCTCTCAAGAGGTGACCATGAGAACGCTATCATGACTATGCAGCCCGACAATTTGGATTAGATGGATCTTTTCCGGAATCTGTATGTTTCTGCATCCTTAATGGGATATAGTAATATTAAATGAAACAGGAAGGTAAAGACATCTGGGGTATGCACACAAAAAAAGGAATATGAAAGTGTGGTGTAATCATCTTCCTCCTTCACCCTCCCAGGTGAACACAGACCACAGCAGTTCACAGCCCTCCCCTCCAAGCCAGGTACCCTGTTCACATTAACATGGCTTGATTCACATCATCTCCCCTTCATCTTCTTTTTACTGAAAACATCTATTAAAAAGCAGAATCAAAGTCTATTTTTGGAATGCTTATCAGAGAAGCCACTTGGGACTCCTGATCATGAGCAAGCAGGGCAAAGGAGCTGTTGAAATGACATTTTAAATGAGGTACCGATTTTGCTTTATGTCCTGGGATGTATACCAGATATGACCTGTTAAGGTAGCAGAATGCAGTGCAGGTAAGGACAGATGTGTCCATCAGAGCCCAGGGAAGCAGCCCCAGGCTGTCAGGGCATGGTTAGAGCAGGAAAGCAGGGCAGAGAAATGATATGCTGCCCATTCCACTGCTAAGCTGACCATAAATGTGTTGAGACCCATTTTGAGACCGCCAAGGCTAAGCACCCCAGAGACCTGTGCTCATTCTTCCTCTGCCCTACTGTTGTACATTCCTAAATCACAAAGATAGCTGCTCTGAATTAAATACAGCCAGTGAATTTTAGGAAGGCTGGAAAGAATGACGGATTGCAATTTATATGCTGCACGATACCTTCAGTTTAATTGGACATGTGTACTTGATGTTTCTTTCAAATCAGCTCTAACTGTAGATGGATTCGAATGGCCAGCCATCTGATCAGAATGCAAATTAAAATACAATCAGAGTGTGAGATGTTCACATTGATCGTGTGGATTTGACCCATCAAAGGGGAATTCAGAGCCATTCAATATCCTGATACCAATGTGTTCAAGTGGTTGGATCCAAGATTTTGAAACCTGATCACTACCTCCAGCAATTTCTGAAGACAAAAAAATTGCTATTGAAGAGACAACTAAGTAAAAAGCATAGGTAAAGATAAGCAGAGACCTGTGAAAGGAGAACCAGATTTAAAAAAATGCAGTCAAATCTGGTGTTGTCATTCAGGCATGTAGAGCCTTAGGAAATTGCCTCTGCTCTTTGTGCCCTGGTTTCTGGTGTCTGCAGAAGGTGGCTGAGATGGTTATAAGCCTTATAATGTTGTACTTATCCTGTTGTGGTACCTAGACACAAACTTACCAGTTCAGTGGTTATTTGGAGGGGTGGAAAGCCCAGCACTTCCTGTTAGTTTTAAATCACACATCATTTGTGTTTATAACCAGAGTCAGCAGATTTTTAGATAGCTTGCTCAGGCATTACAGCCTGAACCAGGCTGCACTGTGAGACAGGAGATACTGCACTAAGTGAAAAAGCAAAGGTTTTGCTGACGCTGTAGCCTAATACCATATTAAAGCCAGTAAGCAAAGAATACTTTTATATCAGAATGATGTATTTCATGTATCACATTTAATACCATGTTTCCTTGATTGCAGATGTTTACACAGAATTTTCTTTCTCCTGGGAGTTAGGTGTTCGGATATTTTTATCTTTAAAATTAAATATAGGAAGTGTAAAACACTGTACAGTTAGAAACTATAAACGCTCTAAGTGCTGCAAAGTGCAGAGAATAAGAGAACAAACCTAACTTTGCTTTCCTCTGTTGTTAATAGAAAACAAGTTTAACTCAGTCTTGATGAAAGAATAAAGGGATTTTTCATGCCTCTGTTAAAAAAACCCCAACCAAAGAAAACCCCTGAACATCAAAAAAGGCTGCATCTCATATTGAGAGGCTAATTGCTTTTCAACATTTCCTTGAACTTTGGACCATGTAAATGGACAGATAGCTGGAAAACAAAATGCAGGTTGTCCTTAAATTCCTAAGTCCTTACACAGCACACAAAGCAACCATAAACTTCAGCCCAATAATTCAAATGTTTCAGTGATTAGTATTTCTATTGCCACAGCATCTTCAAGACACAGCATTGTATTTAGACACTACTCCTGCTCCCCCATTATCCCAGACTTCTGGGATTGAGATGGAAAAGGATCACCACTTTCGTCAGGTTTATATGCACGTACCTGCATTGTGCACTGGCACAGAAATGAAGAACACTCTGTTAAAACGTCTTTAGGTCTTTCCAGATGTGAGCACGTGTCAGCAGCAGCAGGGATGAAACGCCGGGCTGTGCTGTGGCAGCGACACGTGTCACAAGGTGTGACCACCACAGTGTGTGCGCTCCAGGAGGAGCAGCCAGCCCAGCAGTGAGGGGGTGCAAACATCACTTTGCTGGTCATTTAATGTGTTTGGTTTTCCAGCAGAAGAGTACAAACAACAGAGTGGGCACTAAATACAAATGGTTTCTGTTACAGGGAGGAAATACTGTGCTTGATCCCCACATTTCAGCCAGGCTCATTTGTACCCAAAACACATCCCTTGGGCTATGAGCAAGACACATGCTTGAATGTGAAAATGAGCAACTACTGAGTGACACTTTCTGTACACAGCTACTTACTAATAATTTAGAAAAGTGGATGTAATAGGTGTGTAGTCATCTACATCTCCAAAGTGCTCTGCCTCACTGAATTCATTACAAATCTTCCAGTATTTGATGTCTTTCTCAAGGTCAAATAACCAGTTATCTTTAAAAGTTTCTGGTCATCATTGCTTTGGGGAAAAAATATTTTAAAATGTGAGGTAAGGTTTTAAAACATTGAGGTAAATTAACAGCACTTGCCAGTAGTATTCATTTCAAGCCAGATGCATGATTTATGAATACGAGGGAGTGGAAATACGACTAATAAAAATAAAATTTTATACAAAAATTACTCTTTTTAAAGCTCATGGACTACTTAAGGGTACTAGGTACACAAAATAAAGAATTTGAGCAGATAATCATATACAAGAACCCAAACCAGAGCCTTACTCTCCATTAACAATTAAAAATTAACTGATATTTTAAAGCAATCTGACTATTAACCTCCAGCTCAGGAAGGCATTAGTTACAGATGGTAACTCCTGCCCATCCTTATTCCAGACCTGCAAATTGAAATGTGCTAGTGAAGCATGTGAAAGATCATATACTTCTTAAAAAGCCAGCGTGAGAATTCACTTTGCTTTCATTTAATGTCCCAAATAATCACTTCTGTAATGACAAGAGATAAAAAAACAGAACTCTGCCACCACCCCTGAAAAGATGTTTGTAGCAGAACTCAGTGCAAAGGGCACTGATTTACAGCCCTGGAGCACCTGTAGTTAAAGCACTTCCCCAAGGCTGTTTAGGAAAAAGCAGGACTAAATCAAGGCAGACCCTCCCTGAGTCACGGCTGGTGCGGCCAGTCCTGCCTGTGGGGACCAGGAGATCACTGATATTCTGGCAGTTACCCAGCAGAGTTTGGTATATTCGATATGGCAACCTTTGACTTACTTCTGAAGGTAATCGAGGCTGGAGAAAGCATTTATCCTGTAAACACCTCCCCTCAGATGGCAAGTTGTTCAGGCAATTCTCGTCAAATATGCTTTTGTGATGGCAATCCGCACCGTATGAATCTCAATTCAATTGCACACCATGGGATCATGCTGGATGAAGAATACCAGGATTCCAAAGAGCAGTAAGGGAAAAACATTTATCCCCAGCAGATCAAGTTGTTGAGGATCTGATAAAACACAACGATTCCTTCTCCTTCACAATGACATGCTGACCCTGTGGGTATTTTCTCCCTGTCTCCATCCTCACAGATCACTCTTGTTGATAGAATCGCAATATATGGGGCAGGAGGGAACATAAATACAGAGCCAACAGCACTGATACCACACTGAAGCTGATCAATAAGAGCACAGAGCTTCTGGCATTTTTGTTTTGTTTTCTTGGGGGTTTTTATTTTCAAAAAATAAAGCCACTGTCTCACTGAAGTTGCACAGAAGGCTGGAAACAATACCTTTCCTCTCCTGCAGCAGGTTTGTTTCTGGAATTGGATAGTCTGGGTAATTCCCAGTCAAGACATGGCACAAATTAACTAGTGCATTAACTCCCATCAGTGTCCTGTCCCAGCCATGCTCTCAGGGAACAAGCACACCTTCAATTCAAGGGCAGCCTGTCACAGGACACATGGCTTCATCTGCTCTGGGCCACAGCCACGCCACATGCGAACTCCTCCTTTGTGCCACCAGCCTTCCTTTGCAGGCCCTTGTGCAGAGTCCTGCCCCCTCAGCTGGGTGTCCTAGGGAGATTGGTGCTGTGCCACACATGGCATTCATCCCCAGAGCAGTGGCAGCCCTGGCACGGCCAGTGCAGGACCCAGACCATCCATCTGTCTGCTCTGAGCACACAGAGGTCTGCACTGAAGCACACCACCAGGAAGGCACTTGGAAGGGCATAGGTGGTGTAGGATGGGTAAGAAAGAAAGTCAGCACTGGCACCAACTTTCCCAGCTAATTTCTGCCTTACAGGACTAATTATTTTCATTTCAGGTTGATTTGTCTGGGGCTGAGTCGCTCTGACCTTGCTGGCAGGAGCCCCGACCTTGCTGTGTCCCCTGCTGTTCCACACTGCAGTAAAAGAGGTGTAAGGGACAGGGGTTCAGCAAGTGCAGCACGAGAGTGCTGGGGCAGCAGTTTGGTGTCAACGCAAACAGGCCTGGAATGTGGGGTTCACTTTTGGGCATGATTACACTGTCTTCATTTCATTGAGAACACTGACATTTCACAAATAACATCTCTCAAATGCATTCGGTGGATTAGGAAAAGAGCATATTATTGTTAATTATGTTATCCTGAAAATATAATCAGACTTAAATTTCTGTATCTTCTATTTAATCAAAGTGTACAAACAGCAATAAAAATGTCCTTCTCATTAAACTGAGAAGTTTCTCCTCATTTCAGAGCTACTAATGCCTAAGTCTATTTTGAAATATTTTAACAGGATAGAACTGTACCGTGTAATTGGAAAAATGAAACTTAATATTTTTATACCTAAAACAGTAATAAATAAGCCTGCATAAGCTTGCACTGTGCTCTAGAAGTGCAGTATGTGTTTTTCTACTTGCATGTCACCTGAGTGTCAGGTGTGCCAGGCTATTGATCCCCCCAGCTCTGCAGCCTGCCTCTAACACACAGCCACTGCACAATACTTGGGAAAGACAGAAAAAACAGCAATGCTTAAACACAGTAAATAATTGTTATGGCACGATTAACTGAAAAGGGATCGATCTTTCCTGACCTCTGCAAGATATGAAATTCCCTGCATTTATTCTCTTCCCAGGCGAACCCAAATTAGATGTGCAATTAGGTGAACCCAAATTAGATGTGCAATTAGATGAACCCAAATTCAAAGATCTCACAGAAAGGGAGAAATTCACTTTTGAATACTGATTTGCTAAGGACAATAAAGACCAAATAGAATGTGTAGCTTCAGACCCGACCTTAACTTTTCTGAAAGTTCATAGGAATTCTGATTCTGAAAAACATCAATTTGAGGTCCATCAGGAGTATACAACATTTAGTAGAACACAGCCAGGGATGCGAAACAGAGCTTTAGCTGAAATGAAGAGATGAAAATCAGAGATCAGGGTTCCATTTTCAGATAATAGAATCATAAAAAGGTTGGCTGGAAGTCATTTAGTCCAACTGACTCTAAGCAGATGTGCACCAGGCTCTTTCCAGGGATAGGAATGGGGTTGATGAGATCCAAAGGACTCCACTTTCTTGCCTTTCCAAAAAACCGATACAACGCTTACTACTGTTATTCATCAGAAATTTGCCAGCCTCCTTCCCAGGCACCAGAATTTATCATAAACATTGTATACCAACCCCGCAAACACATGAATCTACTTTTTCAGGCCCCTTGGGCACATCCAGGACATGGATTTAATCACATTCACTTCTGTAAAGAGTCCCTGACTTGTTGCTGCTCTGATGTTGGCTGCACTTCTCCTTCCCAAGCAAAAAGAATATGCAAACAGATCTCAGATCAGGCTTTGCTTATGAGGACTCAAGTAAAAAAGAATATCCTTTACTTTTGGCTTTCCCTTTTAAAAATGGACAAACATTTCTTCTGAATTTCCTTGTACTAGCAGAGTACCTTATTGTTAGTTTTGGTGTTTGCTACTCATTCATCTCCAGCTGGGCTGGATATGATTTAGCAAGAATTACTTAGGTCAGGGTTTTCACAAATGTCCGCTATTTCAGCTTCCTAATTTGACTTGAAGGAAAGAACTGACACAAGGTTAGGATATAACTTGGGGGATCTCTGTGAGGAACTTAAGCCCTTGGAACAGTCAATGAAGAGTGAGGTTGGAGCCTGTGGAAGTGGTGTGAAAATCCCCCATGACATCGCTAGTTGGCCAACCAAGAACTCGGGCAGATTTAGCAGATACAAAGACATGGTTTACAGCACCACAAGAGAACGATTTCTGGGAAACGAAGAAAGTCCTAAGGCCTTATTTCAAAACTACACATGAGCACTTGATCATTTCTGAAAGACATGGCAGCCAAATGTTTATACTTTGGATGGTCCAACACCCAAATCATCTTTAACAAGGTCCTGATGGATCTCCAGGCTAAGGAAATCAAGACAAAACCTTGCTTAGGATCATCCAGTAGCTCAACAGCCAAGCTGGATGCAGCCCTTTGTTCTCTTTGCTGCTCAGTTAATGACACTGGAATTCATTGTTTGTATGCACAGCAGGGGGCACAATATATTATTACAAAAAGAGGAATTGCTAAGAAAGCAAGTGGAGAAATATATTTGCACACTAAGGACATGCTGTAAAGTGACACCACGTATTCTGCAGCTCTTCATGGAGACACAGTCAGCAAAAACCACCCCAAAATAAAAAACAATTGGGACCCTGGAGTGACATAAATCTGTGATACAGCATGTATACATCTAATATTACAATCTCAAGACTAAGGAGTAAGGTTCCAGTCAGTCAGTCAGAACATGCTAACAAACAGCAAGAGCTACTTGAATTTAATTCAGTGTGTTAAATAGATCTCAGGAGGAGCCTATGAGTCAGATCCTCTTGCAGGGGAATCTCACATGAGAATCTGAAAGTCGGTGGCATCCACGCTGTGACAAAAGTTGTATTGCACAGAGAGGGTGACACACGTATGGAGAGATCAGATTATTGTCAATCAAGCAGCAACTGGGGAGAGAGGTGGCAGCAGTGCACACAGAAATGCTCTAGTGAGTCATGTTGGGAGAAAGGGAGCAGATTAAGCTGTTAACTCACTTGCAAACACTTACTCACTCCTCATAAAATCAGCACGCAGCTATAATAGTTGTCACAAATAGTTGTCAAAGCGTTCTTCCACAGTAATGATGATTATTCATTCTTCCAAACATTACAAGCTGTGAGGCAAGTAACGCTAATGAAGAAACTGTCAGTTGTAACACGTGGCATTCCAACTACCTGGTCAGAAAAGGATTAGATCTTTGTAATAGCTCCTAATGTTAAATTTATTAAGAAGGATTTCTTAACAAGACACTGTTCGGAATATTGCAAGCAACTTGACAAGCCCTGGCAATGTGCACTTGCAGCCCAGAATCCACCTGCATCCTGGGCTGCACCAAAAGCAGGATGGACAGCAGGGCAAGGGAAGGGATCGTGCCCTTCTACCCTGTCCTTGTGAGACCCCACTTGGAGTGCTGCATCCAGCTCTGGGACCCCAACATGAGAAGGGCATGGACCTGCAGAAAAGAGTCCAGAGCAGGTCACTAAGATGATCTAAGGGCTGGAGCACCTCTTCTGTGAGGAAAGGCAGAGAGAATGGGGAGTGTTCAGCCTGGAGGAGAAGGCTGTGGGGGGACCTTAATAGCACCTTCCAGTACCTGAAGGGGACTACAGGAAATCTTACAAAGTTATGGAGTGATAGGACAACAGGAATGGCTTTAGACTGACAGAGGGTAGATTTAGACAGAAACTCTTTACTGTGAGGGGTGTGTGACACTGGCACAGGTTGCCCAGAGAAGCTGTGGATGCCCCATCCCTGGAAGTGTTCAAGGCCAGGTTGGATGGGGCTTGGAGCAACTTGGTCTACTGGAAGGTGTCCCTACCCATGGCAGTGGGGTTAGAACTAGATGGTCTATGAGGTACCTTCCAACACAAACTGTGCTATGATTCTATGAGTCTTTGACAATTTCTGGGTAAATGTATTTCTGTCTGACAATGAAAATGTAATGCAAAAAAAAAAAAAATTGATAGAGATATACCAACCTTAGTTATATTTCTATCTCAAAAAAGTTTGCATGTCATGGTGGAATTTCTGTTTCATCTGGACATTCTGTTTCCCCAGAAAGAGGAATCGATACTCACCTCACCCCAAACACCACTACAATAGAAAAGCACCAGCAAGGAGCCAGACAGAGCAACGCTGATACTCACAGGGGAATGCGTGGTCCAAGCTGTGGGTCTCCCATGTGCAGCAGGATATATTCCAGGCTGCTCTACGGGACAGAAGAGAGAGGCCCGACAAGGAAACACCCCACCACTTGAAAAGGTGTTAACTTTCTTACAACATAAAACAAAGGTAAAAAAAAGAACTAACGACAAAAAAAGTTCCTAATGTGTTCTTTTATTAACCTATTCTATCAAAGCCCAAAGCAGTTTCTAGCTATAGAAAATACTAGATTAAAAAAAATAGGATAAAATCTAAGATGTAGAAAAGCAGATAATTCAGCATCAACTTAATGTAAAGGTTTTTGAAAAGCCTATTCCACTCCTGGAAACAGAATATTAGCCCAAGAAAAGTCTGATCTATCCTGTGTTCTTAAGAGTTCTCAAAGCCAAAAGT
>VYZQ01015635.1:29731-45536 GCA_013400655.1 Mystacornis crossleyi | reverse complement strand
ATAGGAGGACACTCCAGTGCTATGATTCCTTGTGTAAAGAGTTTTCCCAGCAGCATTCTGATGATGCTCTGCTAGTCATGTCACTTCCATGACATGCCACAGAGCGGCTGGAGAGGACGTGCTGTCTCACAGGAACAAAGAACAATCCCTGTGAGCGACAAACTTTGCTGTGTGTGAGCTCAGGCAGAAAAACGACAGCTACTGTAATCCTGAGCAGAGAGCTAAGAAGGCATTTGGGGTCAGTCCAAGAAACCGATATGGGAAAACATCAAGTTTTTCATGGGAAAAGTCCTGATTTCGTGGAAGATTGAATAAAAGAAGTCATGCAATTGTCCTAAATTATTTCTGGTTTTTCAACTGGACACAATGGGCTTCATTCCCACTTTTATCCCCTTCATGAAGTCCCTGAAACTCTGCTATATAGTAGGGTTTTCAATCTTTCCAAATAGCAGTTTTGTTCTTAAGTCAAGTCCTGCTTCAAAAAGACTCGCTTCACTGATTTGCAAGATCTCTTTGAGAATCTAGGAATGCAGAACTTGCTTCGTGTTCTGGAGCAAAAAAGTTGTCTACCCATTGCAGTTAAGCCTGCAGCTCTGTCAGAAATGGAAAACTAGTAAGACATTCACTCACTTAAGGAAAAAAAAAAGAAGAAACCCAAGCAGAAAACATACTCTTCAGGTTGATGTTGGAGGCAGATAACTCAACTACAAAAAGCCATCAGGATTTTGCAGTTTTAATTTTTCTGCTCATTGAAGCTTTCTACTTTAAGGCAATTAAAACCAGGCATCAAAGACACATGAAATTGGGATTGGGTAGTGATTAATTTGCAGAAAAAAATGTTCACAGTTTACTTAGATGGACACAAATCAGGCATCCATATCTCAGGAATGGTGAGTATTAATGCACTGAGGAGAGCTGAGAGGAGCACGGGAAAGAGAGGATGGAAAGAGTACATGCAGTGCCTGTCCCATGGAGGGTAGAAATGTATCTGCCAAGTGCTGCTCATGATGAGGACTCAGGAATAGATACAGAGCTAGAATAGTCCTAGCCTATGAAAAATTATTTCTTCCTCTTAACTTTGCCCCTACAAATATTTCTGCATTGCAACAGATGCAAAATCTAGATGTTGTGCGCATGCTGAAATTCAGTGAATTAATGCCTGTTCTCCAAACAGTGTTAGGCCACTCAGATAGGCACAGGAGAAACACATTAACGTCTCCACTGGAATCAATTCCTTTGACTCTGAAAACCCAGACATCAACATTATCTCTCTCCATTAAAACCTGCACTCTTCTACTAAAAAATATCATAAATGCAGTGCCACTCAGTCACACTTCTATTGAATACCAACCTAACTAATGGTCTGCTAGAACACCTTTTAATGCCTGACTGTGTCCACCTGTATAGTGCCACCTCCTTCAGCTGGGTCTCAGTGTTATTAAGAGTCCTTCAGATCACTTGATGAACGTGTTGCTGGAGAGCTATAGAATCATTTGCTTTACTTATACGGCCCTCACTGTGAAAATTCATCTCACTGAGGCCAGTTTGCAAGCTCTAAGAAGCTGATATTTGTGCCCTCTTGGCACGGATTTTCCTACACAAGCAGCAGCTGAATTGCTCGAGGGAAAGTGTCCAGTCCACACCCTGGGCTGCAACAGGCAGCACCAGAGCTGGGCACACAAAGTCAGCTGCTCAGTGCCTCCCTGTGCTGGTTTGGGCTGGGGTAGAGTTAATTCTCTTCACAGTTAAACCATGATACTACCCCAGCTTTTGGACCCAGAATTTGCAATGAAGAAATATATCCAAGTCAAAGACAAGCAGGACAGGAGCAAGAGAGAGGGAGTGAAGATGAAATGAGAGAGAAAGTGAGACCTGTTAAGCGTTTGGAAAGCCTGTTTAGAAGAAAAGCTTGGAATACAAAACTAGAAAGGAAGTGTGTTGAGACAGAGGGAAGAGGGGAGAAGTGATCCCTGGGAATATCAAGAATAGATAAAAGAGCTGATGGGAAGACAAAAATTCTGTCATCCAATATAACATCAATCTCTCAATTTTTAAATTGTTAAGGAAAGAGGTCAGTAAAATTCTATAGGATATTTTTACCCCCTTTCATAATAGAATAGTTGTGGAAGGCAATAAGTAAAAAGAAAGCAAGATGTTCTTGAAAGAAATATTATATTGATAGTGGTCTGATTGTTGATGAACGTTGAAGTTGATGGTATCTTTCATTGTTTGAGAGCAGCTGTTTCACTGACAGCTGTAACTGCCTTGATACTGGCAATCAAAATGCCCCATCTAAAACAGAAACAGTAAGAGCAGTCAGTGCCCTTTCAAACAGTCCACACACATGTCCCAGCCCTGACCTGGAAAAATCGCCGAAAGGAATGAAAAGAGCCCAAGTTCCCAGACAACAGACTTCATAAAAATGGGAAATCTACTTGTGTCAGATGTAATCTAGAGATCTCTAAGAACTGAGCCTCTGAACAGCTCATCTGGCATGAAATAATAAAAAATTGCAATCATCATCATTTTGATGTGGACCTGAGGTGTCAAAAGCATTAACCCACACTTCCCAAACCACAGCCTCCTGAAAGACAGGCATTTAGAGAAGAAAGGCACAGAGATGCAAAAAAACCCCAGCTGCTAAATTTGAGAACACATTTAAACTAAGACAATATCCAGACATATCATCTCATGGTTTTATTTCCTGGTGTGGCAGTAAATTTAGCTAGGCACTCTTAGGATGTTTAACATCCTAAAAATAATCAGGTCATCCACTGCACTTAATGTACCGACAACAATTATCTAACTAAAATTATCTTAACATCTCTGAGCGAGAACACTGCACAGGGAAACTTCTACACTTTGGAATTTTCTTCTACTGAAGAAAATCAGATTATTTAGCTCCTTTAGAAAAAGCATTTCAATGCAAATATATTGATAAAATTTCCCCCTTAGTGTAATTTTGTTCTATTATAAAAGCATCATAATAACTGGTCACTGATCTGAATAATAGAGACTGTTGAGTTTGTCTCATTTATTCTACTGCTTGTATTCCTTGCTAGATAAAACAGTCATAAAAACTTCATTGCCTTGTGAAAATTTTAGACTTTTGTCAATCTTCTGCAATCTTATCTTCATGTGAAATTCACTTAGGATAGCAGACGTGCTGCTGGTTCAAGTCCTGGCTTAGAATGTCTTTGCCTTGTCCAAAGAAACTTTATTATGCATCTTTGTGGCCTCAATCCATCAGCACAAATGGCACATCAAGCCAGGGATGATCAGGAAAACTCCAATTACACTCAGTAGACAAACTTCATTGATGCTATTCCCAAGAGAAAATCATATTTAGTCAGCCTCATCTAAGACACAACAAATACCATAAGGTTATGGATTGATATAAAAAGCTGGCAACCATTCTTGGTGACTTAGAGAACTCAATGTCTACAGTGTAAAACACATGAACACAAGCCTTTGAGGGGAAAAAAAAAAAGGAAAAGTCCAGCCCTTCCAAATGTGATGGGGAGGACTGTTCTCTAGACAAGATACCAAGCTGCTACTGTGCAAGTCATGAATGTTCATGGCTTCCCTGTATTAAAGAACAACCAGCACAGTGCAGGGAAAGTCTTCTACAACAGCGCACAAGTGAAGAAATAACCTGATTCAAGCACTAGTTAAAGTAGATCTGACAAGGCTGTCTGAAATCTCTGCCTTTGGTGTTGGTGTCAAACACAAACCCCATGTTTTTGCCAGAGTAGTTGCTGACAGTATTGGTTTGCCCTGCTAGTACACAAAAGAGCTCTTGAAAAAGTATTTTATTAAAGGAATATAATTTCTACTGTACCAGATGTGTGTTATAGAAAACAATAAAATTCAAAACAAAACGAAGGCAGCTATTTGACAGAAAAACGCTTTCAGGCAGGAGCAATACTATTTAACAAATATGGTACATGAGTTTTAAATTAAAAGCTCTGCAGAGTGCTCCACACTGGTGTCACACAGCTCAGTCCCCACTGTATCCCTGCGGAAAATCATGCAGTGCTTTCCTCAGTCGCTGAAAAGAAGTTCAAGCTGCTGCCTCTACCACTGCAGCATGCATCAGAATCTAAATAATTACTAAGCCTTCATTCAACTTCCCATGTGGGAATTTATTGAGAATTAGCATCCTAATTCTTGTTGAATAAGTCTTTGATTTTTTTAATACGCAGAAGCAAATTGTGACTTAGAGGTCAAGTTTATCAGGTCTCTTTTTTCTTGTGTGGAAAACAGGCGATTTACCAGCATTTGAGAATAATAGGTAACATTTTGGGTCAGCAGCAATAGAGACAGTGCTCTTTAAAGGGAAGGTACAAAGCTGCCCCACAAAACTTGAACCCTGTGCTGCAAGTGATGGAACACCAGTGAGAATTTCAGGGGGATAGCCAAGAACCTGACTTAGAATGCAGAATCAACTGCATTCCTACTACAGGAATGCTTTCAGCAGCTGGATGGGTCAAGGACACGATTTTTAAGTCTTGCAAAGTTATCGGCACCTAGTTACTTTCTCTCTGAAACTGAAAGCAGGAATATTACCTTGTAAATCTTCCACAGTACTTCCTACAGCAGGGTAGATTTACCTTGGATAAGAAGGAGATTCTGAAGCATTAGCAGGGAAAGCCCCAAGGAAATTGCACACAGTGACAAAGCCATACTCCAAAATGGGACGGCCGCAGAGGAGGTTGCACAGAACTCAGAAGGATTTTAAGGTCAAAAGCAAGTGGGAGATGCAGAAAGCAATTATACCAGAGGCTCGTTATAAAACTTGGCCAGCAGCAGAATGACACAGAGCTTAGCTCGAGGGGAGTGGAAAAATAACTAGAAACAAGGCTGGCAATATTAATTGCCTAGTCTCTGGAAACAAATGTTGGAAGCATTTGGCTGTGGGCACAGATACTTGGACATAGCAAAGGATCCTAAAAAGACTGTTGCAATTCTGTGCAGCAGAAGGGACACTTAAACAAGGAAAAAGATGACAAACGGAAGTGTTTGTGCAGGCTTGGGAAGATGAGGTTGGGTGGTGTGTGGGTGCGTGGCTGGTGGTTTGCTTGTTTAGGTTTGATCAAAACTGAATTTATCTTGACATCTCCACACTGATAGGAAGTGCAGCATGGACAAACATCGACATGGGGTTGTGAAGATTGGTTTAGAATGACTTTTAAAATTGAAGTGGAAGCCTTGTGTAGAGAAGAAAACAGAAGATCTATAAAACAGGGAAACAAGCTAAAGGTGAGAGAATGGGGAAAAAAAGCCCACCCATACTTGGTAAAGTGAGAATAGCATAACAACCAGAGAAGAGGAACCTGAAAATAATTCTGAATGATACAAGGTGTGAAAGTTTAAGATGACAAATTTTTGTGCCCAGGATTGGGACAGTATAAAAGTTGGATTAGGTTGCTCAGAGTGGTCTGAAGAAATTGTTTTAGCCCTGTAAGAAATGATTTATATTAGAGAACCTTTGCTTTCAAAAGAACAAATATCCAAACCAGGCGAACAAAGGGTGGCTCAACTCTGTTGGTGTGGTGGGTTTGGCATCATTTCTAGAGTCACACATGCCAGGCTCTGGGATTTCTTGCACAGAAGTAGCTCCCAGAACCAAGGCTCACCAACACGTCTTATGATTATTTGGGAAGCCACAAAGATCCTCGTGCCAAGCCATACTGGGCATTCCCAGATGCTACTCACACCGGTCGTCCTACACTATAGTGTGTTCAGCACTGCATTTAAAGCAGCAGAAAAGGCTATTCCACTTGGCAAAAAAGTGAGCCCTTACCCTGAAAAATAAACTTCTCTTTTATTTTTTATTTTTTCCATTCTCTGCATAGTTATTTGTTTCTGCAGTAAGCCTAATTTTTACATTTGACACACACATCTCTCATTTTCTACTTATTTCAACCTTAAAATTACTTTCCCTGCCCTTTTTTATCAATGTAATTGAAAGTATACTACACAACTTTGGTCTTCCCATTTGCATAAATCTGGCAAATATCACTAAAAGGCAGCACTTCTGGCTAATGTCCGATAATATATATTACAAGAAAAGAAAGAGCACTTTGCCCCACACTGCCCCAAACTGATTTTCCATCATTTTGACTGGAACCATAAGCAACTGCTAAAAAAATAGATATAATTGTAATTACTCACTACTGAATTAAGTTGGTTGGCTTTGGTTGGTCCAAGAGGTCATAAATACTGTTCCTTCAAAATATGATCTGCCACAATAGTGAATGACACTCAAAATTCAGTTTCTGGTAATATTAAGATATCATTAATTGTTATAAATTGTTCACTTCCGTACAGATGTAAGAAGAAATAATGTGCTACATCCCAATCTCAACTGACAACACAGTAAACCTTTCTGGAGCATTTTGAAGCCACTGCTTTGTTATACTTAAGGCTAGTGGAAAAATAAGGCACGCTCTAAAGAAAAAAAACATCTACAAAAAGGACCCATGTTTATCTCAAGTAATAACAGGGCACTTCAGCAGCAGCAAAACCACCAAGACATTTAAAACAGAAGTGTTTAGACATTAACTTCACTCTAGTGCAAAAGTGACCACTTGAGCCACATAATCTCGTGCTCAAGTTGTACAGGGAAATGGTCTCTCCATGCGTGCAGACATTTGTATATCAGGTTCATACTACTGCCTAAAACTTTGAAGAGTTCTATTTCACCTTACACATCCTGAATGGTTTTAATTTAAATCTCCCCAGCGGCATGAGGTTCAACAAGACCAAGTATTGGGGCCTACACTTTGACAACAGCAACACCCTTCAGCACTGCAGGCTGGGGGCAGAGTGGCTGGAAAATTGCCCAGCATAAAAGGACCTGAAGGTGCTGGTTGGCAGTGCTGAGCATAAGCCAGCGTGTGCCCAGGTGGCCAAGGCAGCCAGGGGCAGCCTGGCCTGGATCAGCAAGAGTGTGGCCAGCAGGACCAGGGCAGTGTCGTCCTCCTGTCCTCAGCACTGGTGCGGCCACACCTCAAATCCTGCGTCCAGTTCTGGACCTCTCACTACAGGAAACATATGGAGGGGCTGGAGCGTATCTAGAGAGGGACAACAAGGCTGGTGAAGGATCTGGAGAGCAAGTCCTGTGTGGAGCAGCTGAGGGAGCTGGAAGTGCTTAGCTGGGAGCAAAGGAGGTTCAGGGGTGACATTATCACTCTACAACTCCCTGAAAGGAGCGTGTAGCCAGGTGGGGTTGGCCTCTTCTCCCAGGCAACCAGTGATGGGATGAGAGGACACAGCCTCAAGCTGCATCAGGGGAGGCTGAGGCTGGACATTAGAAGGAATTCCTTCATAGAAAGGGTGACTGGACACTGGAATGGGCTGCCCAGGGAAGTGGTGAAGTCATCATCTCTGGAGGTCTTTAAGAAAACGTTGGATGTGGAACTTGGTGTCATGGTCTGGTTGACACACAAGGTGGTGTTTGATCAAAGGTTGGACTCCATGATCTCAGAGGTCTCTTGCAGTGTAATTGATTCTGTGATCCTGCATAAACTTAAAACTAAATAGCAATGAACTCCTCAAGTTGCCATGACCAACAGAGTTAAAACTTTCCTCAGGTCTAGGTTTGAGATACTGGAAGAACCAAAGATTCATTATGTGGAGATGAAAATCTTTTTTCCACATACAAGTATTTACTATCAAAGGGACCTATTCTTCCTAGGTATCGAGTACGGTATCTTTTGAAAAAGGAAGGAGGAAAAGCAACACCAACTTTGCCTTTACTTTTCTTTCGCTTTCTTTTCCTTCCTTTGCACTTAATTTCACAGACGGAAAGGGACTAAAAGTTGGCTAGTGGATAATAGCACAGAAGTAGTTTAAGTGCTAATTTTCTGTCTAGAACAATTCAAGTTATCTCTCTAAAATTAAGGATTAGTGGTGCCTGGCCATCAGGGTGAGAGAGCTTAGTTTCTAACGAATCCATAAATCCAAATTATTTTCCTGGATTACCTGAATTTCTCAAATGCATAGTTTGAACTGAATTACTTAAACTCCTGATTTAGAATTCTCTGAGAGTAAAAATGTCCTGTAAATTTTGAGACATATTTTGATACTTAAAAAAAAGTTTAAATGTCCCAAATACACACTTTGATCTTCATTCTTTTTATGTCTTAGCCCAGGCATTTGCAAAACAAAGGCCTGAATTTAGTAAAGTTTCTCAAGTAGAAACAAAACACCAAACATCCCCCATCCTCATAAAAAGAGTAAAACAAGCAAAAAAATCCCTTATATTAAGCCCCTGTTCTCTGAGACAGGCTACTGAAGCTACTAGTAAGAAAGAAAGAAAAGGAACAAGACTAGTACAAGCAATAACCTTCAGATTTCAAGCCCCAAGGTCAAAAGTGACAGACGCTACTGATTCCTTCATATATTTTCCTTGACATCTATCAATGCAATCAATCTTAAGTGAAGTTGTAGATGCCAGAAAGGGAACAGCCTATCATGATTTGCAGCAACCTTCAGAACCAGGTGAACTTTCTCTGTTGGAAGTGCTCTGTGCACCAACATTCATTACCTACTGGAGTACTGGCCATGAAGTATTAGTGTTTTATGACTTCCTTTCTCATGCATGCATGTTCAGATTTCATGTTTTATTTAAGAAACACCTTCAACTTCACATATTTACACAAAAGTCTTCAGATAAATCTCAAGCTTGGTGGTGTGGGAGGTCTGCAATAAAAGACCAAACTGAAATTGGGTGTCATTTGCTACGTTCTTATAAAAAGTTTGGTTGGATATATAGTATATAATACTGCAACTCACCATTAATAGTGCAAGTAGAGGTGTAAAGTAATAATGGTAATTAAAATGAACCATGGTAATTTTGTCCTTGCCCAATTCTAATTTCTCCAAAATACACAGATCTAAAGAACCAAAAATCAATCCTTTATTACAAACTCTAACCTTGCTGACAAGATGTCCTTGATTTCCTTTGTGTTTTCTCCACTCTGCTAAGCACACTTACAATCTTACTGACTTTATAATTATAAATTTAACACATGGGAAAACAGATGAGAGGTGAAAAGAAATTAGTGGCCACGCTGACAGTCTGACAAGCACCCAGAAGTCAACATTCAAACTGTGGCAGCAATTCTGCTTTGCTAAACTACCAATATGCAACGTAAACCCACTTGATATCTCCTCACCTCCAGAAACAGAAAATGGGAACTCCATTAAATAGCAAGAAAGGATTGTATACAGCACCATAAGAGCAGAAAAACAGCAAAGGATAGTACTCACATTTGGTGTCATTTGAAATAAATCAGAGAGTGCTGTGCTCCATGGCAGGAATTATAACAACGCTTTTGCCATTACAAAGGATCAATAGCACTGCCCTGGTTCTCTCCCTGTATCATCTGCGGGTGCTTGTAAAACCCAACAGAATTGCAAGAGATGTCAGAAGAAACTAAGCACATCAAAAACACATCGACAGGGTCAGAGCAGCTAGAAACACTTCCACGCAACAAATCTAACTCTAACAGAACACAGCGATGTGTTGTTCTCCATAGAGGAGCCCTAAGGACTGCTTAGGAGCTAAATTAGGAAAGTCTAAGCAAAGGTGTTCCAAAACCCACAGGTTAAATTGGGGTAAAATCTTTTTGCTCNATGTCAGAAGAAACTAAGCACATCAAAAACACATCGACAGGGTCAGAGCAGCTAGAAACACTTCCACGCAACAAATCTAACTCTAACAGAACACAGCGATGTGTTGTTCTCCATAGAGGAGCCCTAAGGACTGCTTAGGAGCTAAATTAGGAAAGTCTAAGCAAAGGTGTTCCAAAACCCACAGGTTAAATTGGAGTAAGATCTTTCTGCTCTTTAAAAATATTAATAATTTTAAAAAGGTATACAATTCTGCTGAACTGATAAACAAGGACATAGTTACCTTCTGAGTAGCAAACACCATTGTAAATATTATGTGTAAAAGTTATGACTGTATTTGGCAGAGTTTCTGCGTAAAACAAAACAAGAATCCCTTTGCCAGCCTCTGGAGTTTCATCACTCAGGAACCATTCCCAGCCATCACTTCTGTCATACTGTTCCTGGTGTGTGTTCCACCTGCCCCATCCTACTGCAGGGTGGAGCATCTTAACTTAGCCACCTTTCTTCCTGCATGCAATACATCAGCTGCAGTGAAATATGTCAGGTAAGAAAATAAAACAAACAGGTTTCTTCCACACAGCGATTTC
The DNA here is from genome assembly GCA_013400655.1 of Mystacornis crossleyi. NCBI lineage: Eukaryota > Metazoa > Chordata > Aves > Passeriformes > Timaliidae > Mystacornis > Mystacornis crossleyi. The sequence goes on along the minus strand of VYZQ01015635.1, from coordinate 35,307 downwards.
TGTAACTCCTCCGGCTTGTTATGGAACTGGTACAACTCTAGTCCACAGGCTGGGGCTATTTTTTCTGAGAGAATGAGACCAGAGGAGCAAACAGAACATCTATAGTTCTGCTTTGAGTCTTTATGCATAATCACACCTGGTAATTTACACACAAAGACAACACGGATGAACTCTGGTAACAAGTCTGTCTTTACCCAATACAATTTCATAGCTTTACATATATTCTACTTAAAATCAGCTTCAAGTGCTGTCAACCAAAACCTTGGCTTGCCTGGTTTCACCCTGAATGAAATAGTAATACCTGACAGCATCTACTTTTTTCTCCTGTAAATGTAGGTGAACCTTGAAGACCTTGTAAGATCTTAATATATGTAATTTGGGTTATGCAATTCAAAAAGAAAAGAAAATGTAAAGAAGATATTAGTGCTGTGCATGGTTCAAGATATGAGAAAGTCCTCTCTGGAATTAACTTATTACTTTATCACCCTTCAGATGCATTTGTTTAAATAAAAGATATTCTTCCCGCTATGAGCTTGATTTCAAGCAATGGCACGGACTCACTACTGCATGCACAAAGTCGCTGGCAGCTACACACACTTTACACCTTTTGTTTGCAAAGCAATATATAAAGCATACAGAATCAAAGAAGTGTCAGCTGTGAAACTTTGAAGTGTTTTTATTTCTAGCACAGGCTCATCATCGAGGAATTCAATTACTTTGTGCCTGGAGCTAAAATCCTTATAAAATTTTAGAAATTATTTGGTTATAGCATGGTCAAAGAACTCATTATAAAAGAACACAATTGTTTGCAATTTCCAAGACAAAATAAAATATTGAACAGAGTAGTTTTCCACTGTAGGATTGCTAGTTCATTTAAGAACTTCATTGAATTATTCTTGACTTTCAATCAGCTATTTTGGGTTCCTATTTAAAGGAAAAACAGATGTTTTAAAAAGTGAGGTTTACATGTTTTGTTATCAGAGCTGGAATAGCCAATATTATCCCTCCAAACAAAGGAGGGGCACTCAAATTCTGGAATGAAGATTCAGGGCAAATGGTGACAAATTGCTACCTTCTCATCTGTGGCGGTAGTCTGTCAGAAGTTATTTAACTATCCCCGTGTGACGTTTGTGTGGGCATTGTAGCAGAGTTTTTCTGCATTGCTGAACTGGGAGAAGAGATACTGCCTCTCACAGTGAAGGGACAGGACCAAAGGAGGGGGGGAAATGAACCAGCTGGTTGCTCCAACTGGAGTTTTACGGCACACAGAGTACCAAGGAGTCAGACATACAAATCCATGAAAGCCACAGGCACATCCTTACCCCTCCACGCACCATACAGATGCTGTTGGGGAGCAAGCTGCACTTCTGGCAAGCATATGGGACAGTCAAGCTATAAGTAAAAACCTTCTGTAAAAGCACAAACCCTCTTTACTGTGGTGATGATCTCCATCTGCAACACACAGCTGAGTCATCCATGTTATCTCCAGCAGATGGCAAAGGTAGGAATTTGTTATCGTACTTAAAGGGATTTTTCCCTTCCCTTCAAGGCTCCTTACATTTGGCACTTGCCTGTGCTCCTGGTGCGTTCTGCCCACCCACAGATCTGAGCTGGAGCTCCTCCATGCAGCAGACCAGAGCATTTTACACACAGCAATATTCCCTGTGAGTGCCAAGGAGCAGTGGCAGTGCCAGCGCAGGAGGCACTTTGCACAAAGCATGTTTATTAGCTGTGACACAGAGCACAGCGTTTGCAAAGAGCTAAGGAAGAAGACAGCTGCTGTGGCTCCTCTAATTACCTCTCCCCAGACATCAACAGCAATTTACAATTTGGATGATGTTGCTGGAACTAAGTATGATCTAGATCCACACACAAGCTCTCCTCCTCACTTTTATAGGCCATGTGTTATATGAGAATTACAACTATTCAAACTGTTTCTATGAGTTAGGTTATCTCCTACAAGGCTTTTTATTGCACATTCTCCTTTTGCTACTGGAAGATACAGAATGTGCTGTAGACAGTAATCAGATAATCACATCTTGTTATGGGCACAAGCCAGCAGGATTTGCTATTAGAAACTCTCTAATCTATCACATCAAAACAAAGAACATTTGAGATGTTTGGTAAAAATTAGGCTTCTTAACACATTTCACAACAAAGGTAAGAAATAAAAAATTTAATAAGTCAGTATATAGAGCAGGTAGAACATTAGCCTCACATATATCCAAATTAAATTCCGAGTTACTCTACTCCTACAGCATCTTGAAATATTTACTGTGTTCATCTCCTGCTGTTTTGCTGCTAACAAAAATTTAAAAGAATACACAGGAAGTCTGACAAATTAAAACATCATCAAGATTAATTGCACAAAGAGGATAAAACATTTCAAACAGTTGCACCCTTGAAAGATCAAAAGCTTTCCTCCCCTGCCAGTTGTTCTGAACAGCTTTATTGGCAAAAAAACAGAAGTGAAGAGAAAACTTAAAATGTATGCAGGCTCATGAAACTGCAAAGACTCAGTAGGTATTCTAAGCCCAATACCATATGTGGGTTAAGAAGTAGTAAAAAGCAATCAGACAGAGAGAACTAGGCTGAAAAGCTTTAACCTTAGGATGAGTATCCACACTCTATCTGTACATGCAAGCACTGGGAATAACTGGGATGCCGACTTAGAGACTCAGTTACATGGATCCAGAAGTTTGCTAAGGCATTATATAATAAAATAACCACCAATCTCCACCTTTCACAGTATTTTAGACTCATGCAAGACAAGCACCTCCTCAGTGTGGTGTCCTGCTCCCCTCGTATGTGCTGCATACATTTTGTGGCTATACTGCTACACAGTTGAGTGATTCTTCTCAATTCAAACTGCGAGTCAAATGAGGGGATGAGACTTACCCATGTTTCTCTGGACTCTGCTCTGATAGGATTTCACTGCTGCTCTCATCAATGGGATGGACACGAGCAATATATTCTCCAGTCTGCTGGTAAAACTTGTACACAGCCACTTGAACTACACATTGACCACTGTTGCTCCTCAGCCAAGGGCTCAGGATGGTGGGGCTCGCCCTCTCTGATGCATTGAGAAACAGAAATGAACCTAGAACAGAGGATGCGACAAGAAAGCTTTAAAAATTAGAAAAACCCAAAAGCCTCCTAGATTACAGATGAATACTTTCAAAGTTTTATGTCTCAGCTCATTCTGCAGCCCTTCCATACCTCACAATCAAAGATTATATTTGTCAATTCGTTTGGAAAGTTTTCCCATTTTGTGTTAAACCTATTAAGATTAAAGAAACACTTCAACTCACCTCTGAATGGCCCAAAACAAATATTACATTTAGATTTAACTCCCAGAAGGAAAACGTCCACACAGGTGATTAAGGTGTTTTAGGTTTAGATTCTTGTCTGTAACCTCTCACATCTGGTCCAGACCCAAGTATATTAACATTGGTTCGGTGGGATCCTGATTTGACAGCTCTGGTATATACATATGTGTTTATTTATAATACTTTATACTGTATCTAATTCTCTCACCCAAATAAAGAACATAAAATAGCTTTTCTTTTGCTCTTCTATAAACAGAAGACCGCAGCATTTTAAGTCTGATATTAGAGACAGGATAAAGGTCTGACACAGTTTCATTTCTTCAGCAATTCATTCTAATGTATTAATTTTATATGCAGCTAATCCACATTAAACATTTCATTATTATCCAGTACATTGACTCCCTCGGCCTAATTCTATTTCAATACAATCTGAGGCTTATCCAGTGGGACAGAGGTAATGTATTTTCATCCCATTGCTGCTCATTTCAGGTGAGTCAAATGACTCCCTTTCGGCAGCTGACTAATTTATCAATTTGTCCACAGAACAAGCACGCTGGGGCCTGTAGTTGGCAAATGAAAGGGACCAACGCTTGAAGCAAGAAAAAGTATGATATTCCACAAATTCTAGCAAGACTGGTCACGTAATAAAATCTCATTGTCTTGATTACCTGGAGCATCCATTAGTACAGCCTGTCCATTAATACTGAAAACATACAGGCCTGATGAAGAGTTTAATTTCATTGAGAGAGAAATTAAGGCTCAACAGTGCTGTAATTGAAACTTATTTTTAAACGTGCATGAATTTTAACCAGAGCGGAAGCTTGTTTTTGAAAATGCCAAGGTTGAAGCTTCAGAGAGATGATCTCCTACGTCACTGAGCATGGCTCACGTGATATCCAGGGTGTCTAAGAAATACTGTCGTGGAGCTGCAAATGACTCCTTCTCATTTTCCCCTCAGTGCGTGGACCACAAGGTGCAAAGCAGCCCCTCTGAGCTTCCACAGCAGTACACCTCCTTGCACAAGGCATCTGGTGAATTGTCCTCATTTGATTGTTCTCATTTCTCTCCACTGAACTGAAGGTCAAGAGCTCGGATTTGAATAGCTCAGATGCTGGTTTAGAACATGGGAACTGCACTTGTGTTCACAGATGTCCCCTTTGAAAAAGTCTGATTTGGCAATTCATCTCAGGTCACACACAGGGCAAAAATGGAAGGACTGCAAATGAAAACTGGATTCCTGTCAAACACTGTTTCCCTCCCATACATACATTTATCATAAAAAGCATTTTTGACATATTTTTTAAAAACAGTGTTCTTGACATTTACACCACATTAATGACAGATCTAAAACTAGAAAACATCTGTACTGAAAGAAACATGAAGAAATACAAAAAGTATAGCCTGCTCAGATGTCAAGGTTTGCAAACAGAGAAGAGTGAAAGGCAGTCACAGCTTTTTTTCTTAATAACACAATTCTTTTATCTAAATAGTCTTTAATACAGTTGCTAATGGAATTGTTTGGTGAGTTTAAACAAACAATTTTTGTCAGTTATTTTTGTTGGTCAGTAAAAGAGAAGAAACTCCAACAAAACAAAATCCAACCACATGCATCATCCTTCCCCATCTCTCCCTTTTGTTGCAAACAAAAGAGAATTAGAGCAGTAAATCTTGTGGCTTTAATTTTACCATCCCCATAAGAACAATGAAATCTCTGACATGAAAGGGAGCAAAGAGATTTCTGCTGGTGGCAGAAAGACACTAAGTGTTGCAATAATTGCTGATGGTAACTTGCCAGGTGCAAGAGCCATTTGCTCGTCTTACTGCCTTGCAACAGGGAGTCAGATTTTAAAAATAACAAAGGCAGTGCTCACTCCTTCTTTTCTTGCAGTGGTTCTAAATCAAGGGAGCTGCCATGGATAGTCCCTCTTATGCCCTGACTTGAGGTCAGGTTTGAAACATCAGTGAAGTCCAGTAGTAGACCGGGGTAGCTGCTACAGCAGATTTGTGAGATAGTCATGAATCTCCTTTGTTCTGACTTTTTTATTTCTACCCTCTGTCTGCAGTGCTCACACTGTGCAGTTGTAGCTTATTACTCATCACATGGCCAGTTGTACCTACTGATTTATATTACTAAAAGGAGTACAAGTTTGCCATGGTGGGGTTACCCCAGCACACTCTCCCAGGATGTTGTTCCCAGGAGGAACAGCCCCACACCAGCTGCTGTGAAATGGTTTTTGTAGAGCAGCA
>VYZQ01015635.1:11125-28374 GCA_013400655.1 Mystacornis crossleyi | reverse complement strand
GCTTTAACACCACAGACTTTTTCTTATACAGCAGAATTTGAAGATTCCGGGATTAAACCATGGCACCCACAAAGGAATAATTAATGTATCTGATGTGAGAAATGATACATCTTTCAACAAAAATCCCCGTGCTTCTCCCCTCCCTCAAAAGCACAATCTCTCAGGCACTGCCTGTCACTGTTTCCTGCGATGCCCCCGCACAGGATCAATATGACCACCGTTTCCAGGATCAGCCTAGAGAGAGACTGCTACTTAAGAGATTACCTGGAGAGTGATTCCATATCCATGCAGAGGGATACAAGAATATTCTATTTCACAGCAAGAGCCTTTCTCAGCAAAACCAGAAGCTACCTGTTCACTTGTGTTTCCCCACAGTGGGAATCCATGTGGCATGCTTTGAGATCATTCTGTAGACTGTAAGACTCTAAGGCTCCAGCTAGAATTTCCTTGCATTTATTTTCTCCTATTGGCTTGCAGCTCTAATAAGACTCTTGGGATCCCCCTGGATGAATAGCTAGAAAAAACACTGTAACTTCCCCCAAACTTCTGCTGCTATTTAGATACCAGGGGACATAACCTGAGTTGAAAGGCCCCGTAGTGGTACATGCTGCCAGTGTCACATTCTGCTGCTCAGGACTTGGAAGGGTCTGTTACTTATCACAAAGATCTCCACCAGTGAGTCATTGCAGGAGTCTTTGGCTACAGGTTTTAAATTGGACCCTGGCTGCACAATGCAATGCTGATATTGAAGAGATGCAGTTAAAATAATCAAATTGTAACTAGATACACACCCACAGACCCAGACACTTAGCACTTCTGGGGTCCTGAGCTCATTCATCATCATCACACAGAACCCAGGGTTTCCAGAGTGAACAGCAGTCCGTATTTTGCCCCCAATACATCCATGTTTGCATTATATGACAGAAACCCTGCTAGCTGATCCTGCTCTGTGGTGTTCCAGAAAGCGCTGGTTTAAATGCAAATACTTTATTTTTCATATTCCCTCTAAACACTCACTTACTGTGTGACAAACCTACCAATAATATTCAGCTTCTAATGATAGTTTTTCCCTTCCTTTTAAATAGCTGCAGTCATAAGGCAATGGCGTTACTCATCCTCATATGTTGTGTCTGATAACATCTCTGGCAACTTGCTGTCACTTCAGACAAACACACATGAAAAGATATTTATGCTTTAAGCACAGTAGATTATTGCAGTTGACATAAAAGGAATATTACAAGACAAATTAATACATCCTGCATGAAAAATTGCTGTTGATCCTTTGTAAACTTGTTTACAACATTTTAACATTCATGTCACACAAAGGGAAGGATGGTTTATCAGCTTAGTAGCAAGATGTTTTTGAGGTGATGAAGACAGCTTCAAGTTCTACTGTTCAGGACTAATGAGGTAACAGATTATTTATAAACAAGAAAACTGATGTTAAAGTACTACGCATGCACATACTAGGAACAAAGCACCTGTCGAAAAACATTTTCAAATGAAGAAATATAAACGGGTAAGCCTACAAGTTCAACCCACATCAGCAACAAAGCCCACTCCCACAGTCTCTGGCTCAACATCCTTATCTGATACGAATGCACAAACCACCTGAAACTCATACCAGTGAATGCTGAGGCAACCCTGAGATGTTCTCAAGACAGTCATTCCCTTGGCCCTAGGAACAGGGTAAACTTAGAATCCTATTGCAAGCTGGTCATCTGACAGCTACGCAGTAGCTTTGAAGGCACCCTGCTAACTGCTCATATCCTAAATCCCTCCTGGTCAGTCTTGGGGGAAAACCACAGACAGAACCAGGTCAGGTTCTTATGCTCAACAAGCTCGTGATGCTCACTGAGCACAGTGCAACCCCACTGCATCCTTGGACCTTTCTGAGGCAGCAGCCCAGGAAAGATGTGTGCAGCCCAAAAAGACAGCAGCCTGAGAAGTCACTTTGAGATAGAGGGTCCCCAGCAAAGTGTTCACTGCAGAAAACAGCCCCCAGCTCTTCTGGGACAAATACACGGAGGCCATGACCCAACTTGCAGCTGAGGTGTACAATTTCCAGCATGTGATGGGGCTGACCTACTAAAGGGCAGCTCTGTGAAGAAGGACCAGGAAGTCTTGGTGGGTGACAAGTCAACTGTAAGCCAGCAGTGTGTCCTTGGGCCCAGGAGAGCCAATGGGATCCTGGAACACATCAGGAAGAGTGTGGCCAGCAGGGCAATTGAGCTCATCCTGCCCCTCTGCTTGGCCCTAGTGAGGCCACATCTGGAGTTCTGTGACAAGTTCTGGGCTCCTCACTACAAGATAGACAAGGAGCTACTGGAGAGGGTCCAGCAGAGGCCACAAGGATGATTCAGGGTTTCTCTCTCTTGCGAGAAGAGACTGCAGGAGCTGAGCCTGTTTAGTTTGGAGAAGAGAAGACTGAGAGGGGATCTCATCAATGCATATAAATATCTCAAAGTGCCAAGGGGATGGTGCCAGACTCTCCTCAGTGGTGCCCAGCCACAGGACAAGGAGCAATGTCTGTAAACTAAACCACAAGAAGTTCCACCTCAGCAGAGGAAGAACTTTACACTGAGGGTGGCAGAGCACTGGCACAGCTGCCCAGGGAGGTTGTGGAGTCCCCCTCCCTGGTGACATTCAAACCCCACCTGGACACACTCCTGTGTCACCTGCTCCAGGTGACCCTACACCGGCAGAGGGGTTAGACTGGACGCTCTCCTGAGGTCTCTTCCAAGCCCTAACAATTCTGTGATTCTGTGAAAAGCAACGCCCAAAATACAGCTAGGCTGACTTAATCTGATCACACCTATAAAACAGAAATTTAACAATCTTTGCAAAACTGATAGATTGTTATTCTGAACATAAACTCCATCTTCCTACTAAAAGGATTTTATTACCTTTCACGTACAAGTTCAATACTCTACCAGATTAAATTAGAGCTGTAAAAACTATTAACAGTCAACGTCTGTTGGGGACTGTACAGTAGAAAAAAATTATTTAAATCAAGTTTTATAGTCTTTAGAGATGCTGACTGGAGAGAACATTTCCACTAGCATCACAAAACATCCCACAGAGCTGGTCTTTGAATTCTTCATTTTACACTTGACATTCAAATTAACAATTCAAGCAAAACTCTCATAGCAGGACCTCAGTAGTTGGCAAAAGCCATGAAAGAACTGGGCACTACCTGAGTGACAACATTAAAGAAAAGATTCCTTTATACTTTTTCTGGGATTATATATACAGATTTTCTAATTGCCTCATCAAGGCTCCAAAATGTGCTGAATGCGAAGAATGTGAATGGTCTCCAGTGCTGAGTGCAATGTGACTGCATAAGCACCAGAAGATTTGCAGCCTGCTATACTTGCATCTGACTTAAAATTCATGAAGGTAACAGCCTTTGAATTACTACAAAATTTGGAGCTGAACAATTCTTAACAATCTAATTATGGTAATTGGATGATATCTTACCTCTTTGCAAGTCGATCAGAGTTCCTGCCATTAGCTGAAATAGAACGGGGATTTCACTTCTAATACTGAGCAGGAGCGTGAGCACGTTTCTCTGGATGATGCAAGTGCAATTCAGAAGCACTAATGAATTCATACTAACTCTCATGGACATGTCATACATTTTACAAATGGACAAGTTAGGGCAGACATTAAACAACTGCAAACAGCATGCAGCCAAGATTGGTATCAGAGCTGAGATCTGCAAGTCAAAACTCCTTAAAAATTACCTCCTATTTGAGAATTTTTCATTTCCTAAGTATAAAGGGGAAGGCCAATTATCCATCAAAGCAAAATAAGTAAAATTTCGTCCTGTTGCTAAGGCATTAAGCAAATTTGATTTGTCCCATATGATTTCTCTTAAATTCAATGGTTTCACTCATATAAAACCTTGTCCCTCAAACAACCAATGTTCACTGTTGCCCTTGAAAACTGCAGCAGTGTCACAGAAATATGACTTGAAGTTAGGAAGGACAGGAGTCCTTCCTTTTCTCACACTCAAGTACCAGAAATTTTCCATATTATTTTAACTATCCTCTTGGAGGCAACCTTGAAACCTTACACACAGAGGGAGGAGTCTCCTAGCAGTGACCTTCACACAATTCTTTCACAGATTTCCTCTGTCACTTCCCTATGCTCAGGTGTAGTGCGTGATCTGAAGTCCAAACAAACACCCTTCAAAGATTGATTACTATTTATCAGTTTAAATTCCAGTAATCCCTGGCATATCCATATTAGAAAGCTGGATCTCATCACAGTACTCTTTAGACAGACAACAATAAAAGATGTTTTTCTCACAAAGTAGTTTAGATCCAGTTTTTCAAAAGGAAAGTCAGATGGAAGAAGAAGAAAACAATTAAAAGCTCCAGGTAATGCCTTCTGTAACATGAGCTAGAGCCAGATGCTTTTACAGCCCAGTTCCTAAATGACTCAGCAACGTTTGCTCCCAGCTAAAAACCACTGAACTGAAAAAAAGTAGTTAGTTAATTAAAAACTTAAAATTCAATGCTGAAATTAAAATCTTTCCTAGAGAATGACAGAAGAGTCTTTAAATAATTCAGCCTTGCACAGCTGATTAACCAATATGCATCTTCTCTTTTGCTGCTGACAGAGGCGAATGGCAAGTTGCTTTCGAGATGCCTGTTCTGAGACTAGAGGATGGGAGAATCTTCTGTTATTGTGAGCAAGACAGACCTAAAGGGAAAGCTAAGAGGAAGCCGGTCCTGTCAGTAAAAACAGAGGCAGAATGCCTGTTCAGGAACTCCGTGTGTGCAGTAGTTAAGGGGAGGGTGTGAAAGGAAGCCTCGTGCTGTGCCTCTAGTTGCTGTTTTGCCCTCGAGTGTGCTTATTTGATTACACTCAGGAGGCTGGAAGCTTAAAAATTAAGAAGTTCAGCAATACTGTGACGCACAAGTACCTGAATAGAAATGTGCCTGGAACAGAATTGCAGCCACTCACAGTTCCGTAACGTCAGAGACCACGTTAAACAGGTAGTTAGTACTGCGAGTTAGCCCTCTGAAGAACTAGAAAGCCACAAGACAAGGCATTAATTAAATCTCTCTGGGGTAGCCCTCCTCCTTTTGCATTCTGTGCCAGGATTAAACTCATCATGCAGAAGCTGCCATCATGTCACTAGAGTCATAACTCAGACCACCGGAGAATCATGAAATTGCTCAACAGATAACATAAATAAGATAAATCATGACAAGATGATGCATTTTAATGTCTCATACATTTCAATTTGTTGTTGTCATCATCTTCTCCACAAACACGCATGTACATCCATGCACACAGTGCCAGGAGCCTATCAGCTGGCCAACTGTCACCGTAAGCAGTGGGAAATGTGATGATCCTATCCAGAGCTTGTTAAATGCCTCATAGCATAAAGCATCTGTCACCAAATCCCTGCCCATCCTGAGGTTCAGCCACCCTTCCTCCGTCTCCAGTCCACACCACTTCCACCCATCTGCCTGTCAGTAACCCGGGTATCAGTTCTGCATGCCAGTTTTGTTTGGCAGACCCCTTTTCACCCATGCTTTAGCCCTAGAGCTTCCCCATACTTTCTGTGCTTTCCTAAGTCATTGCTGCAAGGATGAAAAGGGAGGACAGTGCCTTGGCACACCAGTTAGGGGACGGAAGGAAATGCACACGGCAGAAACCTTTTGAGGACTCTGTGCTCTACTGTGACAAGCTGTACTGGCTTCTGGTTTTCTTTTTTCGCTCATTCAAAAACCCCACTTGACATTCACGTGTAAGAAAAAAGTCAAGCTTTCCCTACATACCAGTTGTCAGTGAGCAGACAAGTGAGGGGACAATGACCCTTTCCCTAGGTCTGACAACGAGTTAGAGCTTCTCTGAATGTTGATAGACATGCTGAAAAATGCTGAGGCAATCAGTGACAGAAGAGGATTCCACCAGCTCACACAGTTTCTGTTCCTTAGGCCTTTGATCACTTTTGTGTTCTCCAACAACACAGTTAAACTGCGCACTTATAGCATTTTATAAATTCAAAACATTGCAGAAATATTAAATGAATAAACCACAGGATGCTAAAAATCCATTTTTGAATTGGAAAAGACAATACAAAAGTGAGGGGCTTGCCTCAATGTGCTAAAATCAGGCATCACACAGAATTAGTAGCCTGAACTGCTCAATTGCCAGCAAACTTATTTGTGATGGCAACATTTCTTTGAAAGAGCTAGTTTCATCTGCTTCTTGCTGTTATCTCTTTAATTAAAACTCTATCTAATCTGCCTTTCCTGTGAAATAAAACAGATTCTCCTTTCTATTCTAGAGACAGTGACAGAGGTGAAGGAGGGACTATGGCTCAGATGAAGGCTACATGTCCTGGTGGGATCAGATCTCAGTAGACTGGACTCCATCCATCTAGTCTTGGTTCTGGCCTCTCAAGGACCCTCCAGCACAAAGAAGAAAACAGCCTGTCCACTGCTGTCACTGTTGTAAAATGGGACGACTGAACCACAGCAACTGAAAGGTCCTTCCCCAGGTCTCCAGCCAATGTCCTGCCCTGAGCACGACCATCACCAACACTACGTGAGGGCAGTCACAACTTTGTTCAGCCAAGTCTCAAAAGCCTTCAGGCATGGAGATTTGACAGCCTTCTGGGCAACAGGTTCCAGCATGGCACCCCCACTCCTGGTGAACCTGTGAAATCCAACACAGACCTCCCAAATGGGAAGCTGTTGCCCTACCTATTGTATCATCTGCTATGGTGGAGAAGTATTTGGCTTTGCCTTCTTTGTATCTCCCTGTTGGGTGGTTGTGGCCACCTCCAGCTCACCTCTCAGACACTTCTCCCCAGCCTAAGCAAGCCCAGCTCCCTCCAGCTCTCTGAGGGGGTACATCCTGCAGCCCCCTGAACACGCAGCAGCCCCACTGGGCCCCGCCAGTTCCTCCACATCCCGCTTGAACTGTGAAGGGAAACCAAGGCCAGACACAGCAACCCAGGTGTGGCCTCACCACCACCGACCGGTCCAGAATAAGTAACTTCTCTCAGTGCTGGATCTTCCTCCCACCTTATTTTGGATGGCTGCCTACCCTATTTTTATTAGTTGGGTCCTCCACAACCTGCAGGTCCTCTTCAGCAGGACTACTCAAGGCCACCACTTCCCAGCCTGGGGAATGGATGCTGCACCAGCAGATCCTGGTGCAAGAGCAGAGCTTATTACTTCTGGTGGCTCCACAAGGCTCCTGTTAAATCATTCCTCAAGTTTACCAAGGCCCCTCTGGAGCAAAGGTTTGCCATTCACCACATCACCAGAATTCCCTCTCCCTTCAGTTGAGGATCATCTACAAATTTGAGCAATGTCTCATTTGCTAGGTCATGGCTGAGAATACTGAGCACTATCAGCCCCAGTACTGACTCTTCCCAATTTTTGTTGCCCTTTCCTTGAACCCATGCTGTTACATGCCAAGGTCTGGGGGTTGCTTGGTCTGTAAAGGCAAAGAAATTCACTGAAATTCATGTTCCCAGTATCATCTGCCGATAAAATTTCTTTAGCATGTACCAAGGAAGACTAATGGATTGTTTAAAACACTTTATTCCCCCACAGGGCCTAGGAGACTCATTGATGGCCTAACCTCTTTACAAAGAGCACCTTAGAAGGTCACTGCACCAGAGTCCGGGAGAATGAGAGAAAAGGCAGCTGGAAGCTACAAAGAGATAGACAGTGACAACAGCACACATGGAAACCAAGAGGAGCTTCAGTCATGTCAACAGTGACCACTGAAGCACATGTAGCTCAAAATATTTTTGCTACAATGCCAAACCATAATTTCTGTGCCTTGTCTCCTCAGTTTCCTTTTCTTATTTTGATTGCACTGCAATTCACTTGAAAATTACTGCTGCTGAGGAAGACCCATTTTTTCTTTACTTGTTCTGCAAGTGCCTATCACACTTTTGGGTTTTGAATACTGTGAACTGACTGAAATAATAAGGACATTACTTTTTCCAGCAGTGAAAGGGCTGGAAAAAGTCTCCACTCTTCATGCAAGCAAATACCCATGGGGCTTCAATGTGGGTTTCACATGAGTACAAATTGTAGAAGTTCAAGCTCTCAATGCACATTATGGATGAAAGACTGTACAGCTCTTTTGCTTGAAAAACAAAAGGCATGGTCACAGGGGATCTGCCCACTGAACAGGGCATGCCAATCATCTCACATGTTGTAATCCTACCTTCAGCGTGCCTTATAAATCAATTCTTTGTCTCAAGAGAGAAATGTTTGTCTTAAAAAATAACAAATTTTGACAGCACAAAGCCTAACTAATGGAGAAATGTTACATGAAATTCAATTAAACAGGACTAACCATGATACACCATATGAGTTTTCTTCTTCCAAAAAGAATACTTAAATGTCTCTGAAATGTCACCACAGCCCCAACTAAGCATTTCTGCCTGAAAAAACAAACTGAGGAAGTCATATAGATTGTCAGGGGACAGGTGGGTCAGGTGTATCTGCAAAGATGTACAAAGCTCTTCTGACCAACTACATTCACTTTTCAGCCTTACTGAAACTATCTAATGAGAAAAATCAAGTAGTCGGACTTATCATTCTGTTGGCATCCTGAACAAATTACCTTTAGCTCATTGACATTCTAATTTTCTCGAAACCGGCATAGTTATGCTAGAAAGGTTATGACTTGTGTATTTATCTTGGTTACAATTATTCTGTGCTCTTTTCACTTGCATAAGATACAGCATAAATGAGAAATCCCATTTTATTTGGTTTTTGTTAGCTGTAGAATGAAAGAACTACTGTGTTATTAAAAGACTATCTCTCTACTCTAGTTTCAGCCTGGAGATAACAGAACAAGGAATGGATGGCAGGGTGAATTGGAAATGGATTGCGGCTCGTAACACGGATTTTACACAGCCCAGAATGACACTCAAGAGTTTAGAAGTTGGCTCTGCCCGACAGAGTGATTGCAGCTGATGGTTTCAGTGAGTCCCCACCACAAAGCCATTACCATTATCAGTGCCACAGTGAGACATCTCAGTGGTAAGCTGGTGTAAATGAAACTTGTGTGGTTCCTGTACTGCAGACACACAGTGAATTTTGACCTCAGTGCTGTCTCATTCTGTCTGCACTAAGCCCTAAGTGCCTCCCAGTGCTTATCCCTGTGGAGCAAAACCAACAGTGAATGTTACTTCTGGAATGAGCATGTACATTAGATAGCACATGCAGGAGGTACAGAAGTGATTCAGGAGCCCAAAGCGATCTGGCAGACAAGTAGGGACAGCTTGCCTTAACACAACTATCCTTGCCCTCCACTTCCCACTCTGGTGACAGATGACTTTCCTGTTAGTCAAGAACGAGTGGTAACACTTCATTTCACAAACTGATGCATTACCACAACCGGTGCAGTATTTTATGCAACATGGTACAGATGGAATTCAAAAGTAAGCCGAGTGAATTTAAGGTACTCCTGTGAAACCACACGTGTTGTCCTTAAATTCACAAAGGTCACTGGTGTTCTACAGGATAGCAAGGAAAGATGCTTAGGACTTAGTTAAATAAGGCTACTTTTAAAAGCCCGTACTGTAAAACACCATATTATCAAGAGAGGAGAGATCTCACCTGTTATTTCACTTTTACACCATTCATATAATTTGCCTACATTTTGCATCTCACCTGCAGGTCACTTTTCTTTTCATGACTGTGCTGCCTCTCTTTCCTAATTGGAGGCATAAGCACAAGGCTGCCAAGTCTCACGGCAAGGGATGTTATTTAAAAGCAGACAAGATTCAGCTTTCTTTGACTTCAAACAAAACCTTATGTCCACCTGTCAAAAGATCCAAGGTTCAACAGACCCCTGTTTTTTTGAAAGCATCACTTCTGGCCTTAAATCAGCCTGGCAGCCGCCTTTTAAGGGTGGAAAATAAACTCACTTAGGAATAAGCTAGTGGAAGCAGCAGACACGTAAGCTGTAATACAACAGTGAAGAACAAACAGAGAGTTCTCCTATTTCTAGTGACACCCAGCCGCATAGGATTTACCGCTATGGTTTTCAATAACCCGAGTCCTACAGGGAGTGAATGTGCTATAGACTGTTATGAAGTTGTTGGCAGAGACTCCATAAAAGTTACAGGAGATACCCAAGCCTCACTGAATAATGCTCCCTCCCTCTTTGCCTTTTAGATAAAAATAAATATTGCAAGGTCATATGCAGCAGAAATACACTGCTGACAGCACATCACTATGGAGGCCCTAATAAGCCCATAGGTGTTTGTGCATATATGTCATATCTGACAGCATGCACTTTCACAGTTCCTGCAGGCAGCATTTTTCATCCCAGCTGGCAAAGTTTTAATGGCTTTTCTGTTAAACTGGTTGGCCTTTTTTTTTTTTTTTTTTTTTTTTTAATGGGGAACAACATGCCTTTTCTGCTCATTACAAATGCGGAACTGATCCTGAAGGGAACATGGCAAAGACTTTTAGACTGAGGAAGCTTTCAAACCATTTCCATCTTTGAAGATGAGCTATTAGGGTATTTAATTTAGTTAAAACTCAGTATGGCTGTAGCCCTTGTTCGAGACGTGGTTGATAGGTCTTTCCTTTAGGAGAAATGTGTAAAAGGAGGCAAACAGAACTTCTGAAACAGAAAACCTGTTTTCTTTTGGTGGCCTTCAACACTGAACAACTACTGAATGTTACTGAATTTACTGCTGTTCAGAGGAATCCCGTTTTTCCCATTAAACGTAATCATACACCTACCAACATGCCTCTCACGTTGGGAGGAAAGGTACAGCAAACACTTTCAGCTTCTGGCATTCTTGTAGGAAAATTAATTGATTTGGAACTCTGAACAGAAGGAGATGGAGATGAAAAGAAAGTTGGTGAGGTGCGTAAAACCAGCATCCTCTCTCCAAAGCTGTAATTCAGCATTCAAGCACAAACAAATGAGATGTGGATTCTTCAAACCTTTGTGATTTGAGATACCTGATGTTCAAACCTCTGCCAGGAACTAAACACCCTGATATGGAAGCCAAAAATAACAGGCCTGACTTACAGTGACCATCTCTTGCTATCCTTTATACCCTGGTCCCTTCCAAACTGAACACTTATAAGTATGTCAGCCAGTTTCATACTATTTCAGTTCTATTTTCTATGCAAACTGAGAAGTCAGTATGAGCACTGGATCTCATATTTAGGATGTTTAAATAAAACCTGCTAGTTCTGCCAGGTCTTTTTGCAATCACCCCTACCTGGGATCCCTTTCTAGCACTGTTTGTAAGACAAAGGCTTTCACATGCAGTCGGTACTCTAAGGATGGTTGCAGATGTCACGTTTGAATGGTAAATAAAGTTTTCGTTACTGCTTGTCTAGTGAGTGTGAGAGGCATTATTTGAAAAAATAACATGGCACATTTGACTGATTTAGCAAAGAAACTCATGCAAATCCACAAATGCTTTAAGAGCGACTCTGAAACAAATCAGCATAAAATCATAGAGTGGTTTGTGTTGGAAGGAACCTTCAAGATCATCCAGTTCCAATCCCCCTGCCATGGCAGAGACACCTTCCACTAGGCCAGGGTGCTCAAAATCCCAATTAACCAGGCCTTGAACACTTCCAGGGATGTGGCAGCCACAGCTTCTGTGGGCAACCTGTGCCAGTGCCTCACCACCCCCACGGGGAAGAATTTCTACCTACTAAATAATCTCATCTACCCTCTCTCAATTTAAAACCATTACCACTCATCCTACCACTACTTTATACGGAAAGGTCATCCCCATCTATTCTGTGGGCCCTCCTTTATGAACTGTGAGGCTGCTGTAATGTCTCCCAGAGCCTGATCATCAATAATGTTGTACATATGCTTTTCTCCTTTAAAACATTGTATAAGCTTTACTACTTTTGAAGGTTTCTGATCCAAATTGCAGAATGCCTCTAAATGGAAGGTTGTCTTCCCTTGGAAACAGCAGACAAGTAGGGCTTCGTAACCATTTTACATCACTGCACAGCCCACAAAGCCAAGTAAAAGCTCTTTTGAGGAAATACTAACCTGGTACAGGTAGATGGAAATCAGATACCACCTTGTATTAAGGTAAGAGCATCTACTTTGTAGTAAATGAAGTGTACAAGACCCAAACCACACCAAATAGGGTGGTGAAAAATGATATATTAAGCCATAAAAAACAATCTCCATGGTTCTATACAGTTCAGCCTGCAATCCTTGAAGAGAGCCATATACAGAAAACAAAACTTGATGCTATTGCTTGAAATATTAAAGTGTGTTCAAGGGTTTGATAACAGCCTGCTATTTGCAGATTTTAATACCTTGTGTGGAGAAGATGAAGGCTCATCAAAGATCATGGTTCATAAACAATTGGAACATAAACCATTCTGAAATATAACAGCACTCAAAAGAATCAAAATATTTCGTATTTTCTAGGGAGATTAAGTACTGGGCAAAGCTAGCAACACCTACACTACAGCATACAGAATAATCTTGGCATCATAGAAATAATAGTGGCAATTTGTTCCTTGGCCTCTAGACTTCCAGCAGGGCTATCAGTTTATGACAGAGGCTTTCTGGCACGTGGATACCTACCCAGTCAGAAACAGAGTTGCAGCTGCCATTTATTTCATGAAGATCACCCTAAAACCTTTGGAGCTGGTAAATGTTGGCCTTTATAATTCAGATACTTTTAATGTAGTACCTTCCCTCCCTAGCCAGGCACTTCAAAAAAATCAAATCATATCTGCCTTTCCATTTTGTCAGTGATGTACCCTCTCATGGGTGCTGACACTTCCTTCAATTTTGTAGTTATTATTTCAGATAGATTAGGAAGATCTGTCCTGCCTTAGCACTCAGCATATCAGGTGAGACTTAGGATGATCTCAATTATAAGAGAACTGTCATTTTTTGAGGAAAATGCTCTAATGTCCTGTCATAGTTCCTTAGTATGATGGTCTGTTGAAACTAAAACCTCTATATAGTGAGAAAACAAAGACACTTTTAGCCCAATATTTATTCTCCTATGGCTAGAAAATTACCTGCTTCAGTCACAAAATCAAATCTTTATCTTCTATAAGCAAAGGAATTTTCCACACTTTCCCTTTCCCTCTTTCAGCATTCACAAAGTACCAAGCCTGGTGACTACATCACTCCTCATATGCTCATAGCACTTACTGCAAGGAGAGAACAGGAAAACCTCACACAGAGGATGTGTGTGTACTGGTTCTGAGTGCTTCTCCTGTTCCTTGCAAAGGTAGTTTCTATGTATACATGCATATATATATAAATTTTATCTTTCTAATACATAAGAGGATATATAGTTTGAAAGAAAAAAATTGGTATTTTTTCATGGAAGCAAATAATTTTTTCCAGTCAGCTCTGCTTACACCTCACCATGCATGGAACACTCATGGTGACAAGGGATTGCTTTGTGCTGCCTCGATAACAAGCCAATTACAAAGTATCTGAAAAATATGGCCTCCTATAAAATTACACTGTAGTTAATGAAGCACAGATACTGCCCCTAAAATGGAAAGGAAACCAAAAAAACAAAACCCAACAATCCAGAAACCTGTCTATTAGATGTAGTAATAATCCGGCCATGAAATGATAAAGGTTTGACAACTCATAAATTGCGAGCATTCGGTTTGGCTGCTGGGAAATTGCTTGCATACAAGTCACCTCAAATCCAATAACCTTTCCTGAAAGTTTGATTATAAGTGAGATTAC
The DNA here is from genome assembly GCA_013400655.1 of Mystacornis crossleyi. Lineage (NCBI taxonomy): Eukaryota > Metazoa > Chordata > Aves > Passeriformes > Timaliidae > Mystacornis > Mystacornis crossleyi. The sequence goes on along the minus strand of VYZQ01015635.1, from coordinate 14,646 downwards.
AACTCCATTATATTAATCACTGCAGAAGAAGCAGACAAAAAACCCCATACCAGACAACACCCTAATTGAGAACAATAAGAAAGATGAATAACATATGGTGGTTCACATAGGTGCCATGGCACTGTAATTGCTAAATTCAATTAAAGGGAAAAGAAGTTGAAGATTCTGCTACTGCTGCGATTTGCATAGTACAGTTCAGAAAAAAAAAAAGCTTTTCAAAAACCAGACTGTACTGAAATCAATCCTACAACAATAACAGCAAAAAAGGCAGAACATTTTTTGATAGTAAATGCCAATATGAATTTGCAGTGGATATGCATACATGACAAAAGAATTGTTCATAAGAGACATAATAAATATTTTGCATTTCTGTAGTACTTTTCCATCTGAGTCTTAAAATGTGATTCATAACAGATTAATTCTCACGTAAGCAAATGTCATATAGAGATTTAATTTACTTGCCCAGAAACGCAGTACATTTTAAGAAAAGGCCAGCAGGCTTTTAATGGTATCAGGTAACACTATGAAATAGGATAACAAATGAAGCAACTCTTATCCAAACAAGTCACATCTAAAGAGAGAGTACCATAGCCCTGTTTCAAGACCTCAGCTGGTATCCACAACCATCTTTTACCAGGATATGTCTGCTGCTTAGGCAAAAGAAATGAGATTCTTTTGCACTCTCATAAAAGGTAGATTACAAATCCTTAAAAAAGGGGAATACCCTTGCACTTTGCCATTTTGCTGCTAAAGGCAGGCCAGCTCCTCGAGTCATGTCCTCATTATGGCAAATACCTCATATACTGTCTTATAGACTGACATATTTTGCCCTGGAGAGAAAGATGGAAATGAAACCAAATATCACTGCATTGTTCAGTCAGAAAGCACTGCTGTGACTGCTCAGGGATGTTCTTCAGAAATGTAACCACCCACAAAAATCAGCGGAGCAGCTGAACAGGCATGGAAGTGTCTGGCACACAGACATGACCATGTAACCTCTCTGAGGATTTTGCACAGCTAAATTACAAAGGTAGTAAAGCAGTGGTGAGAGGATGCAAGGCGAGAACATACAGAACAAGACAGGACAAGATCACAGAAATTTATACTTATTCTAAGAAAAAGCACAAGACACTAAAAGTTTTGTCTGTTGGTGGGCTCATGTCTCAAAATATTGTTTTTCAGTGTTTTGTTAGGCTAAATTTTTAAAAGCCTAAACAAAAGAATGCCTTGAAATGAATTAGGATTAAGCATACCACAATCATTAGCAGGCTAAACAGCAATATGCTTCCAGGGCACCGTGCCGCCTCCAGCCAAACCTCATTATCCTTCTGAACCCTAGTTAGAGAATAAATGGATTGACCTATTTATTTCATGTCTAAATTTTATTAGAGGATTAACTTATTTATTTAGCATTCAGCAGTGGCAGTAGCAAAGGTATTTGTATTCTGTGAAGTGGTCTAGGAGAGGTAGAGGGGATGACTGGATGAACTTTGGTGATGGAACTGTATTGGTGAGTTCCTGCAATCAATGTCAGTTCCTGTACATATCTCTCTCTGCTCTAGTGACAAGCACACAGCAGCTTTCTTGCTGGCCTTACACATTCATTCTTAAATCAATGATATTTAATTTGCATTTTTCTTATCTTCAGTTTTAGTATTTTTCCACCTGTGCACACTGGTTTCTCTTTAGCTACTTTATTCTCTGCTTAAGCAAGTCTTGCTGATACTTCATCATCTCTACCAGCATCTAAATCCTGCTTGCCACCACGATCCCCCAGTTTCCTCCCTCTCTCCCTTCTTTGGGATTCAGCCATGAAATCAAAGATGAATCAGATACCAGACATATATACTGTCATCAGATTAAATTTATCGCAGCTGCATGTTACATTGCTTGTAATGAGAGAAATTGAAGTGGAAAAAAAAGAAAGAGAAAACATCATGAAATATCAGACAACTGCCCAAATTTATCTCTGGGATCAAGCTATGCTACAAGCCTAATAAATGCATAATAAAGGCCATAACTCAAACAAGATCTGGCTACCAGCACAGGAGACTCAGCAAACACCACCTTTGGGGAAGTACAGATATCATGCAGTTCAGGTCTCTGCATCCAGCACTTTGTGGTCTTTGGTGGGACTTTTCTTTTCGTCCCCATATTTCATTTTTAAAAATCAGAGCTAGGTTTTCTTTAAAAAACTTTAGAAGACATGAAAACAGTGAAAGGAAATCAGAAGTATTTCTCGATAAATAAATGCAATCTTGTAATAAAAAAATAAATACTTGGCCTCATCCAAAGGGCACTGAAATTTTCCATTTCAGCATCTCGGGTTTGTAGTCTTCTCATTAGCTTTAGGAAGCTTTGAGATAACCTTTTTCATTTAATCTTCTACAACAGAAGTGTTTTTGTAAATGACCTTACCTTTACCAGAAATGCAGATCTTGGAAACCACTATACTACAAATAATATGAATCCTGAAACATCCCTCTGATGTACCACCAGATCAGGTGAGCCTTGTTCTGTTCTAAATACAGCCAGTCTTTGTAGTACACCTTATCAAGGCATTTCTAAGGTGCACATTGCCATAACCAAACAATGTAGGAGTATTTTATTAATTTAGCCATGAATAATCTGCAAACAGATGGAAAATTCTACAAAGACTTTTTTTCCCCTGGAAATTACTTGAAGTGTTCTTTGTGTGCAATATAGATCGCTCTTCAACTGTTTAGGAAGTGTTTTAGAGAAGACATTCTTAATTCACTGTTTGAACTTTAATGTTTGCACTGAAATACAAACACACCCTCTGACAGGATGAGCATTAATTCTTAAGAGGCAACACTCCTTCCTAGGACTGACTGACTGCTGCACTTCTATGCTAACCAATAAAATATAAAAGATGAAGCTCACTCCTAAGAAGAGTCATAGAGAAGGAGACAATTAAGCCATAATACAAATAAGCTATTTCAAACAGAACTGTTTAGATGAGCAAGCAATGTGCTTAGGATGGTGTTTGTAAAAGCATTCAATTCTACATTATTCAGGTAAGACACTTCTCATTACATGATGGCCATCTTATTACTGGAGACCTCTTTACCAGAGTCAGGGTGCAACTCATCTGATCCTGCACAAGAAGCTTTCCTTAAAAATTCTCCTTACTAGGATCCTCTCCTACAGAGCACTCCACATCTGTTATGGATTTAGTCTCATGAGGCAGCTATTGGGCTACAAAGTTTTGTTACTCTCACAGTTCCTTGGGCACCATAGCAGCGTGGGTGGGGGTTGGTGCATTTTTCTCTTGCATCAAAGGAAAAGACAAAGTTTTTGAAAACTGTTGTCCTATATTTTTTGGGAAGAGATTGGAATAATTGCAGTATTTCACAGCCAATTTCCCACCTCGAGGTATGAAAAATCAATGATTTTCTTAGAACAAATATATAGGTCAAAATTTAGGAATGTGTTCCAACATATTACCTTGCCGCCACGATGTGAATCTGCTCTAAGGACTGACTGACAGGGTAGCTCAG
>VYZQ01015634.1:0-13121 GCA_013400655.1 Mystacornis crossleyi | reverse complement strand
GTATTTCTGACTTAGAGTCTCTCGCTAGTTTGCTTTCGAACTGGTACAGTATGACAAATTCTATAGGCAGCTGGGAGAAGTCTCACAATCACTAGCTCTTGTTCTTGTGGGAGATTTCAACTTAGCAGATGTCTGTTCAAATCACTACACAGCAGAGAGGAAACAGTCCAGCAGGTTCCTGGAGTGTGTGAAAGGTAACTTCCTGACATATCTGGTGAGGGAGACAGCTAGGGAATGTACCTGCTGGGCCTCCTTGAACAGAGAAGGGCTGGTGGGTAAAGTGATGTATGGAGGCAACCTTGGGTGCAGCAATCATAAAATTCACAGTGAAATAAGGAGGGGTGCCAGCAGAATGTCTACCTTGGCCTTCCAGAGGGCAGACTTTGGCCTGTTTAGGAGCCTGGTTGACAGAATCCCTTGGCAGACAATCCTGAGAATCCTGGATGTTCTCCAAGCAGAAAATCTTAAAGGCAGAGGAGCAGGCAGTCCCCATGAGCTGAAAGATGAGCCAGTGCGGAAGACTGGCCTAGATAGACAGAGAGCTTTTTCTGGAACTCAGGAAAAAGGGAAAGAGTATGATCTTTTGAAAAAGGGGTGGGAAGCTCAGGAGGACTACAAGGATGCCATGAGATTATGCAGGAAGAAATTTAGAAGAACCAAACCCTATCAAGTACTTAATCTGGCTACTGCCATGAAAGACAATAAAAATTGTTTCTATAGTTACATCAGCATCAAAAGGAGGGCTAAGGAGAACTGTATGAAGTTAAACAAGGCAAAATGCTGGGTCCTACACTTAGGGCACAGAAACCCCCTGCAGTTACAGGCTTAGGGAAGGGTGGCTGGAAATATTCCCATTAGAAAAGGACCTGGGAGCATTGTCACTGCCAGCTGAACACGAGCCTGCATGTGCCCAGGTGGCCAAGAATGGCAATGGCATCCTGGCTTGTATCAACAATAGTGTGGCCAGCAGGGCCAGGGCACTGATTGTCCCACCTGTGGTCGGCACTGGTGAGGCCACACCCCGAGTGCTGTGTCCAGTTCTGGGCCCCTCACTACAAGAAGGGCATTGAGGTGATGCAGCAAGTCCAGAGAAGGGTAACAGAGCTGGAGAAGGGTCTGAAGAACAAGTCCTATGAGGAACAGCTCAGGGATAAAAGAGGGCTCAGGAGATCCTTTTCACTCTACAACTACCTAAGAGGAGGGTGTATCAAGGACGGAATTGATCGGTCTCTTCTCCTATCTCTTGTAACAGGAGACAGGACAAGAGGAGATGGATCCAGTTGCACCCAGGGATGTCTAGACTGAATATTAGAAAAAAATCTTCACTGCAAGGATTGTCAAGCACTGAAACAGGCCACCCAGGGAACTGGTGTCACCATCCTTGGAGGTATTTAAAAGATGTATAAATGTGGCACTTAGGGGCATCGTTTACTGGTGGACTTGATGGTATCAAGTTAACAGTTGGACTCAATAAGCTTAAGGTTCTTTTTCAACCTAAATGATTGCATGGTTCTATGATTCTAAGAAATTAAGAAGTTATGTAAATAGGAAATCATATTAAACAAGTGCAGTCATCGTCGTTGTTTCGGCCCAGATTCAAATGTTATAGGGAAGGGCAGATATGACAAGCAAAGCATTAAAATCGTCACAACAGCCAGATGAACACCATCCTGAAGTTTGTACTTTCCTGCGTTCAGTGCAGCGATGTGGTGCTTGAATAGGAAAATGCACGCACCAAACAATGGACTGTCTCAGTTCAAAGTTATGCCGCTTTTCACAGGCATTTTCATAAGCATTTTAGGTCTGATCTCCTCTCCTTCTAGAAGTGGTTTCTGCATTCAGTCATTGCCAAAAGAAGGTTGTAACCAAACAGGTCATCAGGAATAATGTGCTCCATTTCAGTGAGGATAACGCTAGGGGTGTAGTAAACATTTTGGAGTGTTGTTAACATTTTCTTTATTAAAGCTGCTCTATCCAGGATAGTGAGCACACTAATACTTACTCAAATAGCTCAGTAAATCTCAGCTATGCTTTTTTCTAATGTTGTGCATTAGCCAATAAGTTATTGCTTTATACTGTTAATCCGTGCATATTTTCCTGTCAGAGTCTTTTTGCCAGGATAGCTTGAAGATGACTGTGCAAGCCAGTGCAAAAGAGAGGTTGTAAAAGGGCCTCCATGAGTTTGAAATGAGGAAATAAAGCTTATGTCAAATCCAAGGCCATGAAGGAAGTCCCCTTTTCCACGGAAACTCAGTGAAGTTACTCCAGACTCCAGCCATTGATGTGAAATCACGTATCAGCATCCTTCCTTACCAACACGGGTGGGTTGCCTCACTATTGCTAAACTTAGATCATCTTTTCTTTGTTTTACTTCTATGATATTAGGTAGATCATCCAGACAGGCTTATCACTGACTTCACTGAAAATTATGATTGTCCACAGCTAAGCATTTTATAAATGCTTCTCAAGCCTTTGTGGGAGGCAGAACTTCCTATTAGAATAATCTCCATGAAACATGGGGATTTCTTTCCTTTTAGAGACAAGATGTATTTCCGTATCTACATATTCTGCTGTTTTTCTCTCCCACTTTGATAAGTGTATTCTCAGTATTTTTACTTTCCGTGAACCCCGTGACTCTTGGCAGGAGCTGTACATTTCCACATATTGCGTCAACAGCTATGTCAGATGAAGGTAGAGTTTAAGTAATTGTTTTGCTAGCTGAAAGGCTTTAGATGGCAAACAGAAATGATTGTCTTTTTTCCGCCGGTAAAAGAAGTGTAGAAAACCAGATCAAGTGTAAGTTTAAAAGAAAAAACAGATTAAGTAACTCGGCAAACAAGGAAGAAGAGATTTGCACATTATTTGCAGTATGCTTATGGCTGAATTAATTTGACAAGACAGGTATTTTAACCATACAGAACCTGAAAACGTATCTAAGTCTTTTCCCTATGCAAATGTAATGAATTGTTGTTCCCTAGTTACATTTTAAGCTAAAGGAAAAATCCCTCTCTGGCTGAAGACTCTAATTGATTGTTCTGAGACACAAACTGGCAAAAATATAGCCTAATGGGCTACAAAGATTTCCATAAGTAATTTGTTCTGGCACAGTATTGCCATTGTTGCTAAATGTATATAACACTTCTGAGGGGCTGGAGGCAATCCTTATTCATCCTTCAGTAAATGAGATCATGACCTGATGCTGCTCTGATAGCCCTCCTCAATCTGCTTATAGCTATTGTTCATTTACAAGAACAATGAGCAATTAATAAATGGAAGAAAGGCTTTGTTTGCCTTATGTTGTCAGCTGGACAAAGGAAGATGTTAATGTTGTTTTACAATCAGTGTGATATATTATCTAAACCGCATTTGGTTTCTTTAATTTGCTAAGTGCTTCATAATTTTCCTCCTTCTGTTCCCACTGTTGGGTTTACAGCTGACTACTGTTTACCATTTTCTCCCCCGATTTTTGATTTATTTTTTCTTTCCATGGTTTGCAGGAATAAGTAATTTCTTCTCTGAATATATGCAAAACAAGTTTGTCTGCTTCTGCTTCTGTGGAAATTCGACTGATGTGGTGGGACAAGCTGAAAACTTTCTGTTTAGTATCATTAATGTTTCTCCAGAATCTTAACATGCCGGGGTGTTATGACTATTAAGAACTTTAACCTTTCCTTTGAAAGCAAAGTACATTCCAGCAACTGGATCCCTCACTAAATTTTAGATTTACATCATGAATTAGTCTGGCTCAAGCCGACATGGGGTCAAATATGACCCATAAGGCTGACGTTATTGCACAATATTGCATCTTTCCCCAGATTTTCCCTGCCTGCTGCAAACTTATTAGAAGTAAGCTTTTCCAGCACTAACTGCAAAAGTTATTTCAGTTGCTGAAAAACAAACAAAAAAATTAAAATCAGGAAATCTCCTAACTATGTAGAGAAGTTGAATCTCCTACTGGGAAAATAAGTGAGATCTTTTATTCTGGTCCAGATCAACCCATAGATGAAGTATCCTGAAACTTATGGTTTATGTATCCATTCTGAAGGAAATTTATACTCTGCTTTCCTTAAGTACTGCTTCATAGCAGTTGTGGTTCACTGCCTCCAAGGGGCTGAGAGCAATGGACCAAATCTGCCATCTTGCAATGTGGAGTTGGCTGATCAATCTGAATTATGCACCCAAGTACGTAAAACAGTAGCCTGAACAGGCTGATACACAAAATGTACATCCTACTGGCCCTTTGCATGTTTTTTCATATATCATGATTTCCACTACTGCTCTTGCCTTTGAAGAGAAGAGCCTAATGCCTGAATGACTGGGGATGTTTTGATATGGCAGATAATCAATTGGGAACAAAATAATATCATGTAGCCTACTGAGCAGTCATTTGATAGCATCTATTTTTATCTATATGAAAACCAGATGTTCCAACAACACCTCTTAAATGATGCACACTTTCCTCTCTGGTTTACCACCTTGGAAAATATGGTAGAGCAGTCACGTCATTGCTTAAGTCATTTGTCAGCCTTGTCACATAAAGTTTGCAGCACAGCAGCAGCAGCACAGGTTTTTCACAGGTGTTAAATGCATCTGAAGATGCAATAGACCTCTTAGGTATATTTATTTCCTAGCTAAAGAGCCTGCTCAGTTTCAGGGTGAGAGAGTTGACAAGACTCACAACCCTGTGAGTCTCATGCATTTGGGTGCTGCCCACAAGAAAGCAGTTGGCTCCAGGAGCTTGCCAGAAAGCCCTGCTATTTCTACTTTTTCGCCACAAAGGACAGCCACACTGTTTCTGTTGGAAACAGCTGTAGTGGCTGCCAGAGAAACTGCAGTTTTTGCACTCCGTGATCAGGGGATCCCTTAGGCAGAGCAAAGCTGCCACCCCATTTCCACAGTGTATTCAATCCATTTCTGCTCTGTCTAGAAAACTGCTGCCATATTTCCAGAAATCCTCTTAGGAATTCGGTGGTATCTGCTTTGCAAGAATACTTGCATGTAGCAGAAAGCCACAGGGGATAGGCTACCATATAAACCAAGATTAACACCTCTGTCAGCAGACCACCTCAACCGAGTACTCAGGATTTCAGGGCAATCACACAATAACTCCATGTTTACCTAGTAATATCCTGGCAGTACACTGGCCTTTTCCCAATGCTTCTTATACAGAGAGTTCAGAGAGAAAACCTGTTCAAAGTTTCATTGCTAAAGTTCCGTAATTCCAGGTAAATCCCTTTGTGGAAGCTGACTTCACTTCTAATTCAGATTTCCCATCTAACATGTGAGTTTCAACCTCTGGTTGAACCCCCTGTGTGCAGAACATACAGTCCCTGCATATAATGCTTCTGATGCAGTATCTGTATTGCTTTAGCAGAATTCCCCCCAAATGTCTGTCTTACCTTTTCAACACAAAGAGCTGCTGGCATGCATGCTCTGAGGAGCATCTGTTTCCCAGCTGTGTTCAAAGGGTTTGATAACATGTTATAAAACTCCAGCAGACCGAACAGCAGCTGTTCTCTATCAATTTCATATATTTGGTCCAGAGAAGGGAAAGGGCTTTACTAAGAAGAAAAATAGAGTAGCCAATAATACCACTCCCAAAAATAAAGACATATTTTTAAATAAGTTTTTTTAAAAACCCATAACATCCCTTAGGGGCCCAAGGGGGCAGTTGTTTTCTGTGGATTTATCAATTAAATTTATGCAAAGAGCAAAATTAAAGGAAGTGTCTTCTTTGAAGCTGGATATGACAGAGGAATGCAAACCTGAGGGCCAGATAACTGAGCACTGTGCATTCCATGTTAGTGCCCCACAAAATCCACTCTGTCGACATGATTAATTGGAATTTTGTTTCATAAATTTTAATGTGAGAAACATGGCATTCTAGACAAACAAGAATGCAGGCGTATCCTCTGCATAACACTGGCATTTTAAACAGCCTCGGCCTCTCTATTCTGAAAAAAAAAACAAGGAAGGAAGTGATTACTGCAGGATTTGTACAACTGTGGAGCCCAGCCGATAATGCTGATAATAATAAAACTCTCTCTGTGTAGCTGTGTTCTCACCAGGAGAACTCAAAGAGGTTCTTTGTTTGCTTGTTTGTTTTACAAAAGAGGTTTGTACCATTAGTTCCTTTTTCCAGATGGCGAAGTTGAGCCATGGAGGAGTGAAATCTTGCAGAAATGGCTAGGAAAACAATCCAAGCCTTCCAGCCCCCAAGGTCTTATCTCTCTCCACTACACCATCTTGTGCTTTCATACTGTAAAAAGGAATTTCCCAATGGAAAATCTACAACCTAGCATTTCCTCCTCATATGGTTTAAACAGACCTAAATAACAGGTCCTTTTTGTAGCATAAACCATGAGGCACTTTAGATGTCCAGGGACATGTTAGAAAAAAGGTGCTTAATCAAATACAAAATAGTCAAAGATTTTAGCCAGATAGAATACTTTTGCTTCAGAGATTTTGGCTGATAACAAATGCTTCGATTCAACCTCCTAATAAAAAACCCCAAACCCCAAACCCAAACCAAAAAACAAAACCCAAAAAATCCCACCGAGCAGTATGCCTCAATATGATGTTTTATTATGCATCGTTCCCGATGATGAAAATTACATGCTCATATCTGTGGCCACATTCTGCCATTAATGACAAGTGTGGAAAAATATTACATAAGAAAATAATAGTAAAAATTTTTTCTAAATTCACATCTGAAATGAAATGTAAACTTTCCTAGTGTACCTATGCATCTTTTACAAAAATGTTGTATTTTATGGCAATGCCAAGAAAAAACCAAAAGTTTTGCTGTACCAGTTGTTTCAAAAAGAAGAGTGAAAACATACATACCTGAAATAAGTTTATCATGATACAGTGACTTGAACCTTTTTAGAAAAGTTTTGCACAATTAAGGAAACTATATACGATTGAAAAATACTTTCCCTTTAGATCTCATTGTGAGGATATCAACAGAAGTAATTAAAAAAGGACTCAGTAATTTTTTGAGACAAAGAAGTATGTTTCTTGGACTGTTTCCAGGATACTATGAGGAAAGGGAAAATATTAAAGACCTGTGGGATCACTTGCATAAATTAATCTACAACACACATGTTCTTTGTCCCAGGGACAAAAATACAGAGATGATGTAGTCTGTGTGCTTTAATGCTAAGCAATATATGAAAGCAACTGCCCTGACAAGTGCTTATCCTGTTATATATGAGACCACCATGGCTATGGGAACAGAATATTTCAAGCCTTAAATATTAATAACCACAGAAAACAACCGTGCTTCATATAAAGCAATCTGGTCCAGAATGTATGTGCTGAATGGGTCTGACTTGTCACTGCATGACTCATGACCAATAAAGGACTTAGGATATTTCTCAAATATAAAATGCTGTGAAAATAATGTGTCCCCCGAAAACTGTCATTCTTGGTCAAATTTTCACTTGATCATTAGTAATCACCTTTTCAAACAGTCAAGAGCTCCAGTTTTATCAGTGCTCACTCTGATGGCACAGGTATAAATAAGCGCTCCTCCATCTCAACAGTGGCTGAACCTGAATGATATCTGAAAGAAATGCAGGTTGACCTTCCCCTATTCTTTTCACGTCAAAGAATATAAAGAATAGATTATTGGCTGAAATCATTGTAATCTTGGAACAAAACAAAATGCAACTGAAATCTCACAGATACTTGAGAGACTGTTTTTTTCCCTCATTGTTTACTTCTGAACAAAAGAATTTGTGTCTGGACAGCTCAATGGATAAGGCATCAAATTCCTTTCATATCTTTCACCATGTTCCAAGGCAGATCATAACATAGCTTATCAATGAGCTATTAATGTTTATTTATTAGCAAGTGTTAGCTTGTTTATTCCATTACTTTTACTACTCTAATAGCTTTGCTGCTCAAGACAAGCTTCAACCAGACTTAAAACATACTATAAACAAAATAGGTGTTGTATAACTTCAAGAAAATACTTTTCCATTTCTAGAACTTGTTTTTAAGTGATGAGAATGTGGTTGTTCCAGCCAGTGTCCTGGGAGCTGGGTCTTTCAAAACCATGATCTTTGGTAAACAAGTCATGCCATGCTAGGTTTCAAAGTGGGCAGAGAGCTGTAATTACATCCACAGCATTTCTTGTTTCCTTGTTTCTAATAGATCTACAGTTGCCATTGGCTCAGCAATGCTTACAATGGATTTTGTGCTTTTATTTTTTTGGAAATAGGAACTAGCCATTGCCTTCCAGTCCTCAAAAGTTTTGTTAGCAAACATCTTAAAGTTTCTTTTTTAACCCCCAAAATTCCAGGCACACAAAAGGCAACCTAAAATTTTCCATTGAGTTCCTCAAAATTGAAAGACATAACTGCACATTTCTGTGAATGGAGACTAGGGGCTTACAGAAGACCAATTTCTTGAACAGTGTTAATTTAAAGGTTTGAATCAGCCTTGTACCAAGTCTATGTTTTCTTGTGATACAATCTATATGCTCCAAGTAAAACTTGAATGCTAAGGGCACTCGTTGTTAAGACTGAACAAAATAGTGAGAAAAAAAACAGAGTAAGGCTACATAGGAATTAGGAACAAGAATCTCAGAACTTGTTTCATTGGATGTCTTGCTATTGCTTGAAAAAGTAGGAAAAAACTGTATGGATCCCTAGTATCTCTCTCACCTTGAACAGATTTTACTCTCCAAACAAAATTCACAGCACACCTACTATGAGCAATAGGTGGATTGGTGCCACCTGCAAGATGGATATGATGCGTATAAAGAAGACCATTGATTCAGGCAGGGTCTCATTTCCCAATGTTGTAAAACTGATGAGAGTGTTGGTTCTGTGAGAAACATTAGATATTAGAGCAGCCAGGCTTATGCTATTCCTGTTGAGTCACAGTTGTTCTGATTCAGTTATTTGATGCTGAAAAAGCAATTGCAAATGAATGAAATGCAAAGCATATTTAAAAGCAAAAAACAACACACTGTTCCCTGCACATGGATACCTTCCTATCACTCAGACACAGTATTTTAACCTTTACTGGTTTGTCAAGCCAGGGAGACCAAAACACCATGTGCTGAAATCCAATATTATCTTGTAACCTGGGTGTTCAATGCTGGTTGAGCTCTTATGCAACCCTGACCTTTCTGAACAGAAAGCGCTGGATCCGCTTCCTTGTTTGCAGGGCGTACGGCCCTGCCCAGTGCTCTGGGAGCAGAGGGAAAGCAGCAGTCAGTGTCAGTCCAGCAGAAGCAGGTTCTGTTTAGCCCACCTGGTGGGTTTTGTGTGTGAATGTTATTGCTGCTACTCCAGACTTCCTAATCCCACCTCCCTCCCTCGGCAGGTGTGGGTCAGTGCTACTACGGTGCTTTCTTGGCCAATTTGCAGAAGTGGCCTCAGTTTCCTCAGCCTTCTACAGCATCCTCCATTAAGGAAACCAAACCATAACCCCATTGACACCATGTGCTTGACCCGTCCGTGCCCTTTTCTCCCTCCCTCTGCCTCATCAGTGTCCCTTTTCCTCCCTTCTCACCCTGTTAGCTCGTGCACCGAGAAACCCTCGGATAAAGTGCTGATTGCTCATCTGCTGTACTCTTTTCTTTACTCTTTATTTTCATCTTTGGTTTGGTTTGGTTTGGCTTGGTTTGGCTTATAAGACTTAAGAAACAAGGAGCTTTTGGAGATCAGCTTGCATGGTCTACCATAATTTGGGATTACTTTTAATTACTCCTTAAATGAAGGTAGCATTCTTTCTTTTTGACTTGGGATTACTTTTAATTACTCCTTAAATGAAGGTAGCATTCTTTCTTTTAGTCCTATCCCAGTCATCACCAACATCTCAACATACGGAGGTAGATAGTATATGAAGATTGTAAAGACTTCTATTTTTACTTCTTTTTTATCACTCTGCTAAGATACATTACTGCAGATACTGAGGCAACTGAAGCATTAAAGATGCAGAGATTAAGTCTAAGGCATGATTTCTTTTTCTGAGGAAAGCTGGGATACAAATATTTAAATATTTGTTTCCAAATTTATTGAGCTTTATCCAACTAAAGTCATTGAGCAATTTGAAGAAAATAACACAGAAAGGAATGATGTAGCCAGAGTTGTAAATAATTGGAATGAAAAAGGATATACAGCTGCTAATTTCATCTGATACTCTAGGGCTGTATCAATTATGTTCTGCCAAACTTTAAAAGCCAGCTGATGAACTGAATTATAAAGAAAAAGACTCAACAGGCCAGTTAAATAGGACAAAAATTATTGTCTGCTTATGTTACGCAGCAAAGCCAGAGCCTTGGGGCTTGAAACTGCTATACAAAAGGAGAAGAAGCTGCTGTGGCCTCTCATGGCAATGATTCTGAAAACATAACAAACAAATAAGGTCTGCATTTTATACCTGAATTCATGGTGAACAATAAAGTGTAACTAAACCAGATGATATATTAACAAAGGCAAGACTTATAGCTTGTTGAAGAAAGTTATCATTGACAGACTCACGCTTGAAAATGATTCTGATCTTGGTGACAGATGATAGCAGAGCACAAGAGAAGATTTCTAATCTGTTTGGGTTAATGTGATTCACTTAATTCCTTAAAACAAAAAAAGGTTGTCAACATGGGATGTAATTTTTAGGCACTTGCAAGACAACACGCTTTCATCTCAGTAGCTGTAACTGAGGGTTGTGAGTGAGATGCTGATATTTTGCCCTAGGGTCTTATTGCTGGAGGATTTAATTTTGGTGCAGCTCTTGATGTATGTAATTAAACGAGTCTGCTATTTACAGGTAATGTTGAGACAAGTATGCTGCATTTTTCTGTGCAGAACTTGGAAGATAAAGTGTAACAGACCAGCCATTGTGGGATAGAGCAAAACACTCTAACTAATTAATGTACTAGGGTTTGAGAAACCAGAAGACCCTGTGCATGATAACTCTTCTCTGTACCATATACGGCCCTTTATAATATTGCGTTAGGGGAATAGCCCAAAGAGTGATATTTATCCATTTCTACAGAAAAAATGATAGAATCCTTCACACCATAGTAAAGGAGGGGATGAGAGAAAGGTTAAAGACAAGTTTCTAAATCCATGCTTTTAAGTTAATAGATGTAGGACCTTTGCATCCTAGATTTCTAAAAGAAATGCCTGCTGACTGAGTACCAGGAATGCTGATTTTCAATAACTTAGCTGGGTAAATTCCAGAACAGTTGGGATATAATATGCCCAGTCATCAGTCAAATAAAAACCTGCAAGAGGAAGGTTTTATTTATAAAAAATTTATATTAGGGAAAAAGAGCTCATGTAATAATATAAGACTACAAGGAGAATGATAGTTAAAGTTGTTATTCCTTTAATTCGCTCACATGGTTAGCCTAATGTAGTTATAGTTTTAGTAGATTTTTGTGTATTTTCTAATCACAACATTTATGTATTGAAGACAGAAAATAAATTAGTGATTAGCTTCTTGAACCATATCAAAATGTGTTCCAGTGAGAACTCCCAGAAGACAGATTTTGAGATGATGAGGACTTTTCTGATGGTTTTTTTAAGGATATAACAATTAGCAGAATGGTAATCAATTAAAAGAAGAGGCTTTCAGTACAGAACAAGGGGGATTGCTTGTTAAACAGAATATAAATTCTGCTTGTTTTTTAAAAAACACAGATAAGAAGATACATGCAGAAAACCACAATGCAAGTAAACTTTTCAACACAGGAAACAGCTACTCTGAAAACATCAGGTGCATAAGACAGTCAGCTCATCCTCAGTGATTTGTGAAACACTGGTCCAAAAGGAATGGGCCGATTGCTGACTGCAGTGAAAAGTCCAGAGAAATCCTGCCTCTGAAGTGGAGCAGGACTGAGGTATCTTCCCTGCACTGGGCAAACAGAGGCTGCCTGACTGCTGGTAAACTCTCATCAACAGTCCAAGTGGTGATGAGTGAGAGAAGACTCAATATAATTTAAGTTAGACTTTGATAAACCTATAAAGAGGATACAATAAAAGCTACATTTGATAACTGTAAGGTCTCCAGTCCATCAACCAGGATGTGCAACAGGGTACAATGAGTGAAAATAGGAGCTAAATTAACATAGACAAAGGATAAGGATATTATCTAAAACTAGAATGCAATTTAAAATGAAAATTAAACTAAAATAATTACTGTTTTGCTGGTTTAATTGATGAGCCTCATTTCCTTCACTGAAAATATATTTTCCTGGGGACATTTTTTCTGATAAATGTATTCTCCATGCATTTTGCTAACATAGTCATATTTGTTATAAATCTAATCTTTTAATACTTCTAATCAGCTAACAAATTTCAGAAAAATATAAGTGTAGACCAGGATCATATTAGCCTTATCAGTCATCAGTTTCTTTTGATAATTTGGCCTCTAGGATAGCCTTGACCCATTATAAAATATTATAACTCACAAAGACCATGATTACAACATCCAGATCTCAAAATGTTTTCTTTTTTTTTTTTGCTCCCACTTAAACCACACTAAAGACACCAAGGTATTTGTTATGATTTCAAGTCTGGTATAGTTCTGCATCATTCTTTGAAGGCCCTTCTGATTTGCAAAACTCCAGTTGAAACATGCAGACCTGAAGAGTTTGAACACAGAGGAAGTGTTACCTGTTCAGAATGTGCCAAAATAGAAATTCTACTGGTAGAATGGTGTAATGTCAGGCTAAAGTCCAGGTCTGTCAACAATAAAAACTACAGGGGAGAACATACTCCTTAAAAGATCCTTTTTCACTTTGTCAAATCAAAAGTGATTTAATTCTCCTAATATAAACAGCTTTTTAAGTCTAACTTTCCAGTCATATCAAAATAATGAGTATTTTATTAGAGACCAAATTTGATAAACTTTCAGATTCCAGTTCTCATACAATCTATGACTACATAATCCTATTTTTTTCATGCACATAAAGAAATGTACCCTTGATGCCTTCTCCAGCCACCTAGAAACAGAGACTAGACAGGAGTAAGGGAATAAAGGTAGGTATTTATTTGAAGGCCTTCAAGGGACACCCTGGGGAGCCAGAGGCTACTTACAAAAAAGACCCCAAGATGGAAAACAGGCCACGAGTTGTTTACACTATTATAGGTTTGGTC